>JALQSN010000805.1:0-21549 GCA_023690525.1 Holotrichia oblita | reverse complement strand
TATCTAGGTCTTGGTTATATATCACCATATCAGAACTTTCAGTTGTACCTATTTTTAAATCGCTATCCTCCGTATTTTGAAAAGTAATATCGGCATACTTATCATGAAATTTACATATAAGCCCGTTATTAGTCCCAAAATATAACACATTATCAATCTCACACCAAACCCGTGCGTCTACGTTCGTCCAATACCACCATTCGTAATTAAATGAATCGTTTATATCTTCATCGTTCCCAAATGTAAAACGGCTGTCAGCAATATAGGTAACGCCATCGACTGAAAGATAATATTTATCGTCAAAAACAAACCCGCAAGCGTCGTTTAGATTCTTATGCCATAATAACTTTTCCCGTATATTTCGCCCGCGTTCTTGAATTTGATAATTCTCAATTGAGATATTCTCTTGAAGTTGCAAACCTTTTACACCGTTTCGCGTTAAAATAAGATTGTCGCCGTTAAGGTTTGCGGTGGCATATTTTGCGAATATAGTATCAGCTACGTTGCCCGCTTTCTTGAAAAATTTTGTAATATATACGGGGTCGCCGCGAAAATCTATATCGTCATAGTCTTGTCCAGTAATGTAATACACCGTACTGTCGCTTCCGTTCCGCTCTTTGAATGCAAGAAGTGTTCCGTCGGATACTCTGACATAGCCCACTATCGCGCTGCTATCGCTCCCGATTTTATCGTAATTATTATCGGGAAAATATGTAAAATCGTACATTTCGCTCCACGCATGAAAATTCTTGTTCTTAGCGTTTCCACTTACAAAAAGCCTGTTTGATGCGCCTCCGCAGCCGAAAACCGTCGAAATGGTCGCGCCTGCAATAAGGCTTTCTTGTTCGTCTACGCTTTTTTCAAATGTAACTATGATATTTGAGGTATCTTCTTCTTGCGGTTTCGTATTGATATTGAGAGTGATTTTGCCCGTTGCAAAATCTATTGTGCCTACGGGCAAGTCGCTACTAATAGCGTTTGCCTTGAAAAGGTTTTTGCGTTCATCTCCTGTAAAATGATTGTCAATATTTATCGATATCGGTGTTACCCCGTCCTCTTTATAGGTATAAACCACGATAGAAACATAGCTGTCAGGGTTTATTGGTTGTTCACTATACAACGGATTGTCAATATATTCTGTTTCGCCTTTGTCGTTTTTGATAATAGCCTTTTTAAATGCAGTATCCACCGTCCATGTTCCGCTAGGCGCGTCAATGCCTAAAAATTCATTGCGGCGGTATGGCGAAAATATGTTTACATTGTCAAGGAAGCCTCTGTTTTCGTCCTCAATGCTATCTTCATCAATATTGATTGTGGTAGTGGGAATATATGTATCTTCATTATTATAAACACGACGGAGTTCGTAATTTCCGTTTTGCCACCGACCAAATACAAGATAATCACCTGCACCGACAAAATAGGCTTTGTTGTCGTTTATGTACACTTGCAAGCGCCGTTCAATTAGAATTTCTTTGTTGATTTTTGCAGGGTCATAAGTGCAAGAACCTGTGATATTAACTCTTTCATAGCATTTGAGGTTCTCGCTCCAATCAAGGCGGTAAAACTCCGTGCCTGCATAACAAATAACAAACTTTTCGCCGAGAAGTTCAAAAGAGAATAGCCCGTTAATCTTACTGGGAAGTTTGCAAAGACTTTCCCAACCGTTCCGCTTCCGCACGGTCCCATTTTTGTGTATGAGATTTTGCGCTTGCGTTGCTCGGTAACTTGCCACCTTATGCGGAGAGGTTGTGAAATCTACACCCTTGAAACCGTCAAAAGTGTATGTTTTTCTTTCCTTTAAGGTTAAGTTTTTACCAACTCTAATACTCATATTTTCCTTAACATATAACCCGCTTAATGCGCGTTTGATTGCCTCCGTTGGCGTTCTTTTTTAAGTCGTCAAGCGACATTTCAAATGTATTTCTTGCATCTGCCGCTAAGTTTGGTTCTTCTTCTTGATAAAGGTCGCTCTTAATGTAGAGCGGAATAAGCCGCGCAATATAGTCGGGAATCCAAATATCGGTTGTATCTCCGACAGTGTTATCTAATGTCCGCAATATCGGATAGTAAAGGACCGTATATGTAAAACCACTTTTTAGGACGATAGTATTTCCCTCTAATTGATACTCTGCGTTTGCGTTATATCTGCCGTTGTCATCCTCTGCGACAAACTTTTCAAGCACATAAAAATCGTTTATTTTATTCAAGTCAAATCGGTCGTGCAACTTGCCCTTAACGAGTTCACTTTGACCTATAAGTCTTGATTTAAGCGGCACAACGCAAGCGTTTTGTATCCTGTCAATAGCGCGGGCGATTGAGCCGTTCATGTTTACAAGATAACTGCCGTAATTTTCGTCGGCAATCATGTTCGGCAAATCTTCTATCCCCAAATCAAAAGAATAATTTGCAAACATCAGCTTCAATGCTTCAATTTTAATTTCACCTATCTTCATTTCGCTTTATCCTCTTTTTTCCCCTGCTTTTCTTACAATACTTGTAAATAACACAACTAATAACGAAAGCTATCCATGCCATATTGAAGATAAGAGTTGCTATCGCTATGTAATACATTAGTCCTCGTTTGCGACCTGCCGAGTTGAACGGCGAATGCCTTTGTCGCATGTTAGCGGGCGTTCCCTCCCGCTTTTTTTATTGTTTGTTAGCGCGGCTGTTCCGGCAATGCCATTTAGATTAGTTAAATTATAGATAGCCGCCGCGTTCTAATAATTTCTTTACGACATCGGGGACGGTTACTTCCTCGCCGCGTTTAATCGTGTAAGTATAGCCGTTAAGTTGAACAGTAACTGTCAAGTCTTTCGGATTCTGCTTATCAACGGGAATTTTAATTGTTACCTTCTTTCTAGCGTCAAGTTTTGCTTTCATTCCGCGCACCATATTCTTTACGTTTGTTGTAGCGGTTGCCTCTGACGTTATGCTCTCATTTTCTATATTGGTTTTAGCCATGATGTTTTGTTCTCCTTTAATTATTCGATTTCGGTAGCGGCGGAATTTACGCGGATTAAAGCCAACTCATAAAGGCGAACAGCAGTAAACAATGCTTTCCAACCGATAGTGCTAATTTGGTTCAGCGGGTCGCTTCTGTCACTGTCATCGTCTTTTGCGATTTTGATAATAGTTTTCGGTTTGCTTCCCGCATTTACGTCAACAATCCCGTAAGCATTTTTGCCGATTGCAAGTCCGCTGTGAACGGGTACGCCGCTTGCGTTTTCTTCGGGTTCAACGAGTGTAGTATCAATGAATCGGAATCCGTAAATACGCCCTACTTCTCCATCTTCAAGATTCTTACCGTTGTCGTAGGTATGTGCAGCCTGCCAAAGCGGGTCACGCATAACGTCAGCAATTTGTTCAGGCGAACAGAACATTAAGTAGTATTTTCCGTCGTAAGCCTTGACGTTGTTACGCTTCATTACTGTGCGGATTTTGAGTATCTCACTTGCGGTCAACTTATTGCTTGCTGTGATAGCGTCAACATCAATCCCGCCGCCTACGTTGTATTCGGTGGTCGTATTCAGTAAAATATCACGGGTAATAACATCAAGCGTTTCTCCAGATTGTTCTCCGAGAAGTTCGACAGTTTCCGTAATAACAGGGTCAAATGCCGTTTCGTCTAAAACGTCGGTAACCTTAACAACGTCGCCATACTGCTCGACAGTTGCCTTGATAGCAGTTATTTCAAGGTCTTTTGCTTCGGGCGGTTCTCCCTCCGTTAAGGGCGTTGTTGCAAGTTTAAGCGAATTGAACTTACGAAATTCAATAGTTTTGCCGTTACCTTTCGGTATTGGTTTTTTCTGTCCATGTTTTACGAATACAAGAAGCGGAAGCATACGTTCCAAAAGCGTCCTGTCGTAAAATTCTTTAATAGTGGCGGACATTCCCGCCGAAGTGGTTTTGTTAATTACATCTGACATAGTATTTTTCTCCTTAAAATTTTTATTTTGGTTGTTCGCCCCTCTTTACTCTCTCTACCATTGCCTCGAATTCAACCTTACTCATATTCCTTACAGACTTTTCAGGCGCTGGGTTCTGGTTCGATAGTTTGCCAGGGGACGCGGCTTTGTTTGCGAGTATTTGCGCCGCTTTGGTTTTTGCGCGTTCCTCAAATTTTTGTTCAATCGTCTGATAGTCGGCATAAATCTTTGTCATAGGGATTTTACCTATTTTGCCCGTTGCGAATGTTCGGAACATTTCATCGCCTACAAGTTCGTCCAATTTAATATCGGGGTGTTTGGTGGTAAAACTCTCACGGTCTTTCCTTATCCATTCCTCTTGATTTTGCTGCGCTTGTGCGGCTTTTTCCTGCTCCTTTGCCTTGTTTTTCAGAAAACGCGAGTAGTTGGTAACGGGGTCTTTGCCAGTTTTTTCAATCTCTTTCATGGTGAGATACTCTTCGACGTCCGTTTCGTCCTCAATTTTTTCCTCAGTGAACGGATTTATGCCTCCGAGTATTTCCTTGATTGCCTCATACCTTGCTTTCTTAATTTCTGCCATGCGCTCTGCCTCGCGGCGTTTTTGCGCTTGTTCGGCATTTTGCTTATTTTTCCATGGTTTATTTGGTTCGGGCTTCGGCTCTTTCCCACCGTCGCTGTCGCTTTCGTCCTTCTCCTCGTTTTCGTCATCGAAAAATCTACCTCGTCGTTATCAGCGTCGCTAACGACTTCCTCTGCTTCGGTTTCGATTATCTCTACCGCTTCATCGGTTGTTTCCGCTGTGTTTTTTAGTTCTTCGTTCATGTTGTCCTCCTGTTGGATTTTTGCGCTGTTCCTGCTTTAATTATGAATTTTGACGCTTTCTCATGCGTTTATAATTTAGGACTTACCGCCCTTATTACCTTGATTTATAGCCGCTTGCGGTGTTTGCATAAGCGGCATGTTTATCTCGCGTCCTCTTGCTATCTCGCCCGCAAACTCTGTTGCGTCTGTGTGGTATTCCTCTGCTTTCTTTGCAATCCCCGCGAGAATTTGATTTGCCGCTGTCAATTTTTGAGCGTACTCTGCTTGAAGTTGTAACAATTTTTCTTTCAATGAGCGATTTTCCTCAACGATTGTTTTTGCATTGTTAATCGTTTGCTCTTGCTCTTGCATGACTGTCGCCGCTTGTTCTAGTTGTGCCTGTGCTTGTTGCAGTTGAGCGCCAAGTTGTTGCAATACTTCCTGTTGCTCTGCGTCCACAGCGTCGAGAAGTTTTTGACGGTTTGCTATTGCGTTTTCGGGATAACACTCTATAAAAGTTTTTAGAGTTATTGCACCTTTTGCATAAAGTCCCTCTAAAATGTTTATATCCGCAACATCGCTCATTACCGTTCCTGCGACAGCCTCCGCTACTACGTCAAACCGCGTGTCTTTATATTCGTCGCTATTAAATTCGTCCTGCTTGAATACGGGCTTCTTTTTTGTGCCTTCTTTTATTTCATACTTAAACTTTTTACCAGTAAAGAAGAAGCGGAGGAATTGTTCGAGTATTTCTCCCGCCTTTTCCATTGACCGCCAAAAACCTTTTTGTAAGTCTTCTATAGGCTTTAATGCTTGCGCTTGAAGTTGCGCAATTGCCGCGCCGCTCATACCAGCTTTAACTACTTCTCCATTCATTACTTCGCTTGAAGATGTAATAACGCGGGTAACGTCGGTAAGCCTGTCGGCAACATCGGACGCGCCCTTTGACATATTCTTTTCGAGAGGCGGCGTATTCCATTCCCGCCTTTTGAATAGTCCGTTATTACTTGCCCCGGTTCATTCGTTATCTGCTGTCCTTTAAGTGCGTCAGGCGCAACTACTATCGCGCCCATAGCCTCGTCCTGCGACATAAGAAGTTGCAATCCCCAATTCCAATTTATAGCCTTTTGATTTGGTATCAGTTTCTCAACTTCTCCGCGTCCGTATATTGATTTATCGCGCTTCTTCCATGACGAAAAAACAATAGGATAGAGTGTCGCTTTCGGTTTATCTTTCAAATAATTATCTTCGGGCTTAGGCTCTTTTACTTCTTCTTCAATTCCGTCGATTGTATTTTTTACTTTCTTCGGGTCAGGAGTAAATGGACGCGCCGTATTAAACATAACTTGCCGCGTCGCTCTCTCGTAAAAAACCTCTCCATTATGACGAAAAAAAAGCGTGTAAAAACAGTTGCGTATTTTGTTGTTTCACTTTCTATTTCGTTATAAACGCTTTCATTGTCATCGTCGGCAATAAGACTTTCGTCCGTTCCGTCATCTGCAATTTCCTTAATCTTTTCAATATCCTCACGTGAAACAAGGATAATCCATTCTTGTTTCTGTTCGTCATCGTCTTTCGGATTAGCAAAATGTACATCAAGAGGGTCATAAAGTTGCAATCCCATATCTCCTCTACAAGTCCGTCAATACCGACTACACCGCTGTCCCAATAATAATAAAGACAGTAAGAGCCTTTGATTATTCCGTCCAATACTGCATCGTTATTTATTTCCTTTTGACGGAGGCGCGTTTGTTCGTATTCTGCAAATAAATTAAATTTATCCACTGCAGCTTCCCGCTGTTCGGATTTATAAACAAGTTTAATTGGACTTGAAAGGACTTGTGATTTTTTGTTATTACAAATCATTTCTATAATGTTTACGACAGGACGCGGAAAGTGTTTTGTCGCTTTCGTTGGGGCTTCCCATTGGTCACCTTCATAGAATCGTACGCATTGCGGAAAGGAAGTACGCAAGCCAAGCGCAGTTTGATATGCTACGCTATCTTCGTACCACTTAACAATCTGCTCTACGGTAGAGCCTATTTTATTTTCTTTTTGCTCTTTCACTTACCGCTCTCCTTTTCATCGCCTAAAAACCACTCGCGAAGTAGTTGTTTCGGCGTTTTCCTCAGTTCTCCGTTGTCAAATCCGTTTTCGACAGTAAGCGTTAATTCTTTAAGCGCAATATATAATTTGTCAATCCTTTCGCAAGTCGCTACATTTTCATTGACTAGCAATTCCTTATGGCGTTCAAGTTCCTCGACGCGTTTTAATAGGTCTTTTGCCTTTTTGCCGAATATTACCACTCTACAATCGCTCCTTTTTCTTCTTCGTCGTTATATTCTTCCGCAAAGAATTTCTCAATTTTGCTTTTTGGCTTATTCTGCGGAACAACCTTTATCCAATTAGGGTCGCCTTGTTGCGCGGCTATAAAGTTTGCTATTGCTTTCGCCATAATCAAGTCGTCGTGATAGCCCTGTTGTGCCTCTTGCCTACCGTTCTCTTTTCGGACAAAAACAAGCATTTCTTTAAGCGTTTCTATGTCGCATTCGCTGTCAGGACGTTCACGCATTAAGGCTATAAGGTTTGAAATAATAATCGGCTTAGTCTTCCCCGTAGTTTCAAAACCAGCTATCATTGTCATCTCATCATTTGACTTGTCAAGCCTTTCGCGAAGATACAAATTCGGGTATCTCAACTCTTCCAGTTCACGTGTTGGAACACGGGAGTAATTAGTTTCAACACCTATTAGCGCATCGTGGTAATACCTTCCAAGACAATACATTTGGTCGGCATATTTATCTTCGTCAATCCTCTGTTTCCGCAGTGTCGCCACTGTGCGCCCGTTCATTACGCTTACAACCTTTCCCGTGTAGTAATCAGTCCCAAGTCCCGCAGTATCGCCCCCGAGCGCGTAAGGTTCTTTCCATACTTCGCCGCTTTTCTTTTCATCGACTTTCGGATCTTCGTGGATTGTGATTAAGCCATTATCCCTTTCGACAAATTCAATGTTGCTAATTTCGCGCTCATATCCGACAATTTCGCATTTATTTTTAATCGGCGTAACAATCTTCTTGTACTCGAATTCCCCGCGTTTTTGACCGCTTATAAGTGTCTTAACTCGTTCTATTTGCGTTATGATAGCCTCTTTGTCAAACAAGCATTCTCCGCTCGATAAAAAGGCTTCGTGAGGATTTGCAGGGTATTCCTGTTTGAAAAGATTTACATCGCCGCCGCAATTGTTTTTAATACACCACCGCCGCCAAGCAAGTTGCTCATCGTCTAAGTCATAACGCTCTTTCTGCTCTTTCTCATCGGCAGTCAATTCGCCTAATTTGTCAGCGGGCATACGGTATTCAGGCATTTCCCACCAAGCGCAGAATACGGGCGCAAAATCATTCTCTCCATTTACAGCCATATCCCATAGTTCTTTGAAATGGTCATAGCCGTTTGCAGTACTCTCAATTATGACAAGCGTATTCGGGTCATTCGGTACAGCTTGCAGTAAGCCGTTGAGCGTTGTCTTTTTATCTCCAGCCCAAAACGCGTACTCTGAAACATGGAGATTATGAAACGTATCCGAACGTCCTATTGCTTCACCTCCAGCAGTCATACACTTTATTTTTGAACGAAAGCCCGTGCCTGTTTTGTTATCAAAAATTATTTCTCTAGCGTTCGAGGCGCGTGTCTGCGGCTTCATCGGTTCGGGGAGTTCTTCGTAAAATAGTTTCGACATATTGAAGAGGTTTGCTGTCGCGTCTTCTTTATGCGTAACTATACCACTTGAAATATTTGCTGCTGTCGCGGTCTTCTTAAAGATGATTGCTTCGGTAATCGTACTAAAACCCATCTGTCTAGCTTTCAGCAAAATAATTCTTTGAGGTTTGCCCGCTTCCGCCTGTGCTTTAATTGTGTTGTACAATTTCATTTGCGGCGCATTTAACTTCAAAGGCACTATTTCGGAGGATTTTGTTCTTATTTTAAGAAGTTCCTCTATATATTTTTTCGTGTTAATAGTCACCATCGCCTGTTACCTTTGTCATAATTTCTTCGAGTTTGATTGTGCCGCTATGTTCCACTTGTTCTGGTGCTTTATATCCAAGCATTTCACTCGCTGTTTTAATCGCATTTACGGCTACCGCGCGGGCTTTGCTATCTATGCGTTCTTCTTTCCCGCTATTATCGCCTTTGCCGAAATACTGCGTAATTATGGGCGCTATTTTGCATTCATCGCTAATTGCTTTAAGGTCGTTTATCATATCAACTTTGCTCCATAAAGCCTTTTCCGTAAGAGAATTTTGAAGTTTTGCAATCCTTGCCAGAATCTTGTCAGTTTTTTCAAGTCTGCTAGCCGCTTCATCAATCGTTTTGTCAGTCTTATTTCCTCTTCCAAAAGCGTCAAGGTATGATTGTCTTTGCGAAAGTTTTTTTATTACGCGATTAAGACAGTATGTTTCCTGCTTAGCAGTTAATTCTAGTTTTGCTTTACTCATTAAATCTCCTATAATATTTTCTCTCTATGAACACTCCCTCTCTATAACTCTCTTACTCTCTTTCTCTCCCCCAAATCTTTCGGGGAATGTTCACTAACTATTTTAAATAAAAAAAGAGGACATTTTACGACATCTTTAACAGAAAAGAGGACATAAAAAAGAGGGTCTCTCAACCCTCTTGCAGTTCTGCCAACTGTTTGACACTTCGTCGGACTATCCGCTGTACTTGTCTTTCGCAGTAACCAACAATGCGCCCCTGCAGTTGTCATATGACAGCCCGTTTATGTAGCATTCAGTCATTATCGTACATTGTATTTGCGGAAGAATTTTGAACCTTTCTTGATATTCTCTTGCTTCATTTGAAAGGAGTCCACACCGTGCAAGCCGCCTTACACCGCGCAAATCTTCATAAATCTTCTCAATACTCATTCCATTGTCCTCCACTTACTTTTCCCATTACTTTGGAACAACATCATTTTCAAGATAAGTTATCATTTCATCAGCGGAGCAATCTCCTTGTATATAACCGTGGCAATCCTGAAAATTATTACAATCGCTATCAATGTTGTTTGCCTCACACCACCTAAGAAACTTTTGTGATAATCTTCTTATTTTTGTGAAATATTCCGCTTGTTTTCTTAGAATATTTTTTATGTAATCTGGTACGATCATTTCTCCTCCCTAATCAATGGGCGCACCGCCCATAATTCTTTATTACTACATTTCATTTTTTCTAAATCCTCCTCAATCTCCTTAATTTAAGATATTTTAACATATGTGTCAATTCTTTGTAATCTCCATTATTCCTTTATCTCGCTTTTGAAATATTCTAAATTTGCTTTTATAGATTCCTCTTCTGTGCCGACAACTTTTCCGAAGGCAGTCATAACTAAAAGGTCTCGCTCTCCGTCGCGCAGAATATAATTGAATTCCTTCGCTAACTCTTCATCGCGCATAACCCTTATGCGGTCACCCTGCGTGCGCGGCGGTTGTGGTTCGTCGAGTTGTTCGGCTAATCCTATTGCAAATTCTAAAGCACCGCCAAACGTGGCATTGAATAATATGCCTGTTGCTTGTACTTTCTTTAGTCTTTCAATCAATTCCTGTTTTTTCATATCCTCTCCTTTAATCTTCGCAAGCCGTATTCGTTTTGGTTGCTACTAATCATTGCTGCACTCCAGTTAATATTTTCTTTTATGTTCCGTTAGCATTATTAAAAAGCGCGGAAACAAGATATTTGTATTTATTCTTTGCGTTGTTTAATGTAGATTTTTTACACTCAACCCAAACTTGCATAAACTTTGTTTTATCCTTTAACAGTTCGCCGATTAGAGTTAATACTCGCCAACTCTCAATCTTCTTGCCGCTTATGACGCAATATTCATCCTCAGCAATACCCGTCATCAATTTACTTAATTCCTCTGGTACAGTTGAGAAATCATAATCTTCCCATTTGCAGCACTCAATTTTTGATTCTCTTAGATTTTTTAAAAGAATACTAAGGCTTCTTTCCGTAGTTTCTGCGTTAGTTTCCCCTAATTCATTCAATCCGTCATCTTCGTCACTCTCGCATGCGCCCGCGCCTTGAGTTATAAATAAGCTAGTTAATTTATTATTACTTGACTGACTGACTAACTTACTATTATCATTTACATTAACATATAGGTTTTGCCTAGGTTCGGCTTCGGTTATTGCAGGTTCTGCTGGGTTATTTTGGGTTTCGCTAGGTTCTGTTGGGTTATTGTTTTTAGGTCTGCCACCTAATTTGCCGTTCTCAACGCTTGCGTTATATTTGGCTATGGTCTTGCCCATGTTATATGAAAAGTTTACTAACATAGCTTTGCTTACGGCGGAAATGCCGTTCGGAATTTCGCTTGTTTGTGCATACGAAATAAGTGCCTTGAATGCTTCCAATTGGCATTCATCGGGCAGCCTCATTTATTGCGTCCGTCCACCCTTTCAAAATGACAAAACTTTCTCTTATTATGCCCATGTTATCCTCTTTCCTATATCTCCATGCACTTATTTTGTGCGCTATCTGTATCCGTTGCTACAAATAACTATATTTTATAAATCGCGGCACTGGTAGTGGCTAGTATTGTACGGTTGCCACTATCGCCGTTTAAGTGCTAATTATCCACTTATTACTTCTAACAATTCTAAAATTCTTTTGCCTGTCTCATGCTTTTCGCAAAACTCAAATCGCACTCCAAACATATATTCTGCGTTTTTCATTCGGCTTAGTAATTCTCGACCCGTCATATATAATTTGCTATTGCCGTAATTCGGATTTTCCCATTTTGCAATGTCTCTTAATTCCTTAATTCCTTCTCCGTGTTCAACAAGAAAAATTAATTTAATATTTTGATTCAACGCTCTTTGCATCTCTCTAAATACTCTGCCTTTTTCATTGCCAAAATTTCCGATTACTTCATTTAGTGATTGCTTACGGTCCACTATTACATTTGGATTCTTGTCGTATCTATAATCACCTACATCCAATTTTTCATGAATATAAGGAACATTAAGCAATCTAAAATCTTGCAAAATTTGAGTTATCGCATGAGGTTTCTCGCGGGTGTCAATCGTCAGCATTATTATCTCCGGCGAGAATATCAGATAATTCGTCTTTTAGAGATTTTGTTGATGCCTTAGAAATATCTGTAACTTCATCGGCAAGCGGCAATCCTATAAGTAGCTCGGGACAATATGTTCTAGCAAAAAATGCACCGGCTCTATATTTCATCATTTGAATAGGCATAGTTTGCCATTTGCTACCGCTTTTTCCATACCAGCCTTCTTGCTTTGCCATTTTGATTGTAATTATGTCGCTCACGCATTCGCTGCCATTATCAAGCCTTTTAGCGTACGCATAACAACCATGCGAATCTGCTCCAACTTCGCCCACAAATTTAAAATCAAGCGGCGTAAAATATTTGGAGTTGTTTATTATCGCGATACACATTTGACCGCTCCAACCAGGCTTACCCTGTACTACATAAAGATTCTGCATTACCGTCATCGGCGGCATACCTAACCGATTTGCAATATCAAGCGCGATTAAGCAATTTGAGCTATTGCCCTTAAATTGTGCCGGCACTAAATCAGAACCAGCCAAGCATTTAGCGGAACGTGAAGCAATTTCGCCAAGTTCTTGATTGTTCCAAATTGTCGGAAGGTAAATATTTTTAGTATCACCGCCTTCCATTGTCATAAGTTCCTTTTCTTCCATTTTTATTACTCTCCTTTACCGTATTCTTTTAATATCCAAGCCGGAAGCGTTATGTCTAACGGCTCATTAAATTCACCCATATACCCAAACCAATCATTTGTATCTTTGCATTGCTTGAACATGCTGATATATTGCCTAAATGCTAGCCTACCGATTTCTAATACTTCCGGTTTTGCTCTTAAAACATTTATTAAAAAAGGCGGAGTTTTTTCTACGGCAATAAAAATAAAATCAAATGGCATATTAAATTCTTGTTCTGCGCCCTCTTTATAATGTGCCGCTTGCAAATCATATCCATATTTGTGCATATCGCGCGAAAATTCTTCTTGTCTTGCACTATTACAGCTTTTTAAGTCAATTATGTATCCTTTATCTTTACCCTTAAAAAGAGCATCAGGACGGCATTTTACAGTCTCGCCGCTATCTTTATCAGTCCAATAAATAGATGTTTCTATGCGCCCATTTTTACATGCTAAATTAAGCATTTTATTTGCCGTTGGTTCGTTTAAAATGCTATCCCGCATGCCACAAATAGTCTTGTATGTATCCGCTGAAATTAATGTTTTGCCCACGGCATTAAAAGCGAAATCCGCATATATTTCTTTACCTTCTTTCGTACGTCTATCGCATTCCGGTTCAACGGCAAATTCATCATTAAACATTTCCGGCTCCAACACTAATTTGTGAAACGCTTGTCCAATAATTAGAGACGGTGTCTGTTCAGACGTATGTTCCTTTTCATACTTGTATCTTGCCGGACAATCAGAAAATAAAAATAATTCTGAACGGCTTATGGCGGGATTAGCCCTATAGTCTTTCATGCTTTCTTTTACTAACATATTAATCTTCTTCCTCGTTGCTATTTTCAATAGGGTTTGGGTCTGATTTTATATTAAAAATTGTTTTACTAAGTTTTACAAGGTCTATCATTTTATCCTCTTTCTCAATTTTTATTTTCGTTATTCCGTTCCGCACACACTGCGCTAAATTTTGAAATTATTTTGTCCGTTGCCTCATCTCCAAAGTGCAGACGCATGATATCAATTCGTCCCTCTATCTCACTTGCGGGAGCGTCAAATAGCTTCCCGCGCTTGTTCCATATAAAAATCTTCCATGACTTAATCCCTCATAGGTTTTCTCTAAATTGCTCATATGCCATATCTTTGAAATGTTCTTTTAACTCACTTTCAAAGTGATTTGCTAACGTGTCAACCACATCGTATTCGTCAAGCGCGTGAACCATATTTGAAAAACTTTCTTTATCAATTTTCCATGCGTCGCTGCCTATTTCAATGACTGCTTCCCGCAATTCTTTAAAATCAACCGTATACTCATACTCTCCGCCTTTGCTTGTGCAGCTTGATTTTCTGCACTCATCGCAATCGCCGTTACATGATTCAAATTCATAATAGAATTTCATATAATCTCCTAGCCTATTTTGCTATTTAATTTCGCTAAATGATACTTTGCTGCTCTTTCGATTTCTTCAAAATCCCAGCCTTCATACTCCAAAAGCCACTTATTACTAATCCTTCGCTTGTCAGACACATAATAACCCTTCTCAATCGCAAAGTTTTGCACCTCTTTAAGGTATTCAAGCGCACTGGTTGCGCTTGCATTCCATATGTCTTTTATTTCTTTGGTAGTAAACCCAAAAGGAGTTAATAATTGTTCATAAAGTTTAACGATATTGGGATTTTTCATGAATTACCTCTCTTGTATTATGCATTCAACTAATTTTCGGTTTCCCTATCGCCAGTTACAATAATTCATCTATTGTGCAGTTAAAAAACTCTGATAGTTTTATTAGCATTGCCTTATTGGGAAAGCGCTTGCCGTTTTCATAATTAAAAATTGTTAAAAGAGTAACTCCCACCGCTTCGGCGACTGCGCGAAGTGTATATCGCTGTTCTTTTCGTTTTTGTTTTAATCCATTCATAATTAGCCCTCGATTGTCTGCGTTTTGTAGATTTCCATTATATTGTAAATTACCATTTTGTGGATGTCAAGAGTTTTTTCGGCATTTTGTAGAATTTTTTTTTATGGTCTTGTATAATGAAATCAATTATCGACAAATATAGGATGTAAGTATGGATATTATTAAATTGAGAGAGTTGCGGATGAAAAAAGGCTTCAAGCAAAAGGATGTTGCTGAAAAACTCGGATTAAACGCAAAAAGTTATAATTGCTACGAAATGGGAACAAGAGAACCAGACCATGCAACATTGGTGCAAATATCAAATTTTTTCAATGTTTCAGTCGACTATTTATTAGGGCGCGAAATGAAACAAGCAAAACTCAGCGGAGAACCACTGAGCTTTGAACGTTTTTCTGAAATGCTATATGAAAAAGGCTTAACTGAAACTGATATTGAAAACTTGACAAAAGAACAATTATCTACTATTGCTGATATAGTCAAGAATTTTAAGCCATAATTCTTCAGTGAATTCGAAACCGTATAAAAAGCATAGCGTTTTTAATGCATTATAAAATTCTTTCATAATACTACCTCCTGTTCGATTCAGAAATGCATTGACTGGAACAATATAATACAATATTTTACAAATTTCGACAAGAGTTTTACTTGATTTTATTCAAAAAAAACTAATGTGGAAAGCAAGACATGTAGAATGAATAGTACAACAATTTAAAACAAAGGACAAATTGAATATGCCAACGTATAAAAAAACGGGAAGAAAGGGCTTTGAAAAATGGAACGTCGTTTTTGATTTACCGTCTATAGACGGACAGCGCGTGCAAAAACGACTAAGTGGATTTCCGTCTAAGAGAGATGCTGAAATGGCGTACATATCATTTAAAAGCGAACAACGCGAAGTTGTGCGCCAAAAAGCAAAGCCCGTCTTTGTCGACGTTGCACAACGCTTTTTGCGCTATACTGAACAGCAGACAAAAGAAAGTACATATATGGCGTATTACGACACAATGAACGGTCATATTTTGCCGCATTTTAAAAATTTTTCTGTTCCAGATATTAAGCCGACGGATGTAATCGCATGGCTTGCACAACTGAACGATAAAGGTTACAGTTTTAACTACAAAGCCAAAATGTTGGCGCATTTAAAGGCATTTTTTAACTATTGCAGGGACATTGAGGAAATCATAAAAGATAGTCCCGCAAAAAAGGTTCCGCATTGTAGATAGTGGTGAGAAAAAGGAAATGTTAATATACTCACCCGAAGAGTATAAACAGTTTAGGCAAGGGATAATGAACGCAAAAAATTTGCTACTGTTCGATTTGCTATATTATACAGGTATGCGTAAAGGTGAAATGCTAGCGTTAAAATGGACGGATATCAAGGACGACAGACTTTCAATCTCAAAGACATATACCCGCAAAACAAAAGACGGTAGTTGGAAAATTACTACTCCGAAATCCAAAAACAGCGCGCGGACAATTTCAATACCCGATTTTCTAGCTAATAATTTAAAGATTTATTTGGAAAAGAATAATATCAACCCGTCGCATTATATTTTGGGCGGCGAAATCCCGTTAGGTGAGAAAAACATCGACACGGCACGTGATAAAGCTCTTGAAAAGGCGCGAAACGAGTTTCCCGAATTAAAGCGCATTCGCATACATGACTTCCGACATTCACACGTTTCTTTCTTAATAAGCGAAAACGTTGACCCTGTAAGCATAGCAAAACGCATAGGTGATACTGTCGAACAAGTGTTAAGAACCTATGCACACCTAATCCCAGACAAGGAAAAAGAAGTTATTTCTAAACTTAATTTAATATCTCCAATGTGACGAAAGTGTGACAACACAAAGAACATGCTCAAAAATGCCTATAAAATGCGAAAAAACCGTCAAAATGCGACGGTTTTTCATTTGGTGGAGATAATCGGGATCGAACCGATGACCCCCTGCTTGCAAGGCAGGTGCTCTCCCAGTTGAGCTATACCCCCAAAATGCCTAGTTTTTGCATTTATTACATGCAAAACGTAAGCATTCTAACATATAGGGCAAAAATGTGCAAGTGATTTACATTAAATTGTTATTTCAAATACATTATTTTACGGCACTTTTTAAATATCGTGTATGGCAGGATTATTTATAAGGTGCCCTCGTTCACTAAATGTTGAGCCGTGGCAAGCGCACTCCCATATTCTTTCATATTTATTGAAAGTGAGAACGCATCCTAAGTGTGAACAGCGTTTGAAGGACGGACGTAAAAAATTGAAAAGCGTGATAATTAAATTTTTGAAAAGTTGTCTGCGCAAGCAAGTTCGTCGGGGCGAAAAAGCAGGTGCAAAAGCATTCTTTTTCCGGTTAACATATCGGAAAGAATTTTCGCGCTTATCAAGGAACTTGTCATACCCCATTCATTAAAACCGCTTGCCACATATACATTTTTCATACGCTTGCTGTACTCTCCTATATAAGGAATGCCGTCAAGACTCTTGCAATCCTGCGCCGACCAGCGGCAGACCTCTTCCGCCTGCGGATAATTTGCCTCCATAAACGCACTGATATTTTCATAGCCGCTGCAACATGCTTTGCCCGTTCTGCGTGCCGCCGCCGACCAACATATACTCGCCGTAGGCGCGGAAATATAATCCGTCTTCCGCAGAATCAACATATGTGCAGTCAATATGCGGTACATTTTTATAAGCAACTATGAACGATTTTTCCTGAAACAGTTTGACAAAATAAAACCCGTGCATATCTATAAACGGAAAATGTGTTGTTACGATTATACGTTTTGCTTTGATTTTATGTCCGTCACTTGTCACGGCATGTCCCGATTCCATCTTTTCAATCATGGTGTTTTCATAAACATGCGGCAAGGTTTTTACTATATTATAGACCATTTTGATTGCGTGCAGTTGTCCCATATCGGGAAACATTACCGCGCTTTTTATACCTGAATAAGGCAGTTCAATTTTCTCCCTTAATTCGGCTTTTTCATATCCTAATTTATGCAAAGAGGCGATTTCATTATTAAAATGGATGTTTTCTGAAAACATAACCGACGGCGCGCGTTCAAAGTCGAAATCATATTTTTCGTTAAGCCGGGCGAACTCCTCAACCGCCCATAAATTGGCGTTCAAAAACTTTTTCGCATTTTCAATTCCGTGCTTTTTTATCAACGTTCCGTATAAAATATCGTGTTGTGCCGTCACAACACCCGTGGTGTTTTTCGTCACTCCTCCGCCGATGGATTTAGCCTCGACAAGCACAACGTCAATGCCTGCTTCATTTAGATAATGCGCTGTCAATACTCCCGCCGCGCCGCCGCCTATTACAAGAGTATCGCATTCAATATCTCCGTTTATGCCAGGAAAATTAAAATGTTTTTCGACATCTCCCCAAATTGATTTATTCATGTTCACCTCTTTTTATTTAGAATGTGAAAATGATTATAATATATTCTTTATATTATCCGCTGATAAGCGGCGGAGGGGTCTTGCCGCTTGCTGCGATGAATAATTTATGAGGCGCGCAAACTATTGTATCACCGCTCTTTTTTATTTCCATGTAAGTACAATCATGCGATATGCTGCAATCGGCATGAATTATACGGGCGGTTTTTTCCTTTGTGTTTATGAAAAGGGTATTATAACCTTTTTCGCTCTCTACTATTAAACGGTAACCGTTATTTACTGTTTCCGTTTTAATAATAGTTTCTCCGCCGTTATAAAATACTGCTCCGCCGTCAAAGGAAAATTTGCAGATTAAACTGTCGTTAAGAAAAATATCAAGTTCAAATTCCCCATTTTTTCGGGGCAGATAAATTATAAGAAACAGTGTTACAATTAACGCTAGAATAATTCCGTAGACAATTAAATCTGCGATTTTAAAAGGTTTTTTCCGCTTTTCTCTATTTAAAACTGCATTGCTCATAGCATTTCAATGTTAAAATCCGCATCGGTTAGAGAAACCCGTCCGTTATATTTGTTGCAACGGTATATTTGTTTGTTTCATCGTTAAGATAAACAACCGCTATGCCAATATTATATTCATATATCTCGCAAAACTCCCGTATCCCGTCTATTCCCATAACCGCAAATGCGGTGGAGAGAATATCGGCAAGCGTAGCGCTAACGCATATTACCGATACAGACACTATTCCGTTGTCGATTGGGTAGCCTGTTTTGGGGTCGATTATATGACAATATCTTTTTCCTTCATATTCAAAGAACCGCTCATAATTCCCGCTTGTCGAGATTGACGTATCTGACAAGTTAACATCTGCGTAGGTTTTTTGCGTGTCAAGCGGATTGGCAAGCGAAACTTTCCATTCCCCTCCGTTTCCGTTGTTTTGTAAAACACATATACTGCTTCTTCCAACGTTAATATAGCCGTACTTAAAGCCTTTTTCTGTAAGGTAATTATTTACGAAGTCGGCGGCTATACCTTTTGCCATTCCTCCGAAATCAATCTTTAAACTATATTCTTTCCCGTCTACCGTGACGGTATCAAGCGGTTTTGTACAATATATTCTGCCGTCATCAATGGACATATCAAGTTCCGCAGGGAATGAAAAAGAACGGAATGCTTCAATATATTTTTGCTCCGGAGGAGTTTTTGGATTAACTCTGTCATAATCTTCCACAGGAACATAACCGTTTTCATTGAACCGGGGCGAAAAGCCCCAAAGGTCGACTAAGTTTGCAATTGCAGGCGTAAAATAACTGCTTAAGATATTTGAAACATCTGATGAAGTGCCGTCCATAGACAGAAAACTGCTATAAAGCAATATATCCGTTAAAAGCGTAATGTCTACTTTTTCTCCTGCTTGCGCTTTATTAAAACGGCTTACATCACTGTTTTCTATTGAAAGAGAAAATGCCGATTCTATCTTTGCAAAAGTAGTTTTTGCATCAGACCACGCGTCTTCCGCTTCGGTTGTGAAATCGCCTTCAAAATCTTTATTTTGCAAGAAAAGCGTGATTTGGGTATCAAAATACGATAGTGTGGTGAACTTAATATCCGCTTGCGGTTTTGAGCCGCAAGCGCATAATAAAATAATAAGGATAGAAATGTATAAAAGTATTGCCTTTTTCTTCATTAAACTTTCAAGTTGCGGTACAAAGGATGTTTCTTAACAAGAACCTTAACCCGTGCACGCACTTTATCAAAAGCCGCTTCTTTCTCGGTGATAATCATATGAATAAGCGTAGCGATTTCTTCGCAATCTGATTCCGTAAAGCCCCTTGTGGTGATGCTCGGCGTACCGATTCTTATACCGCTTGTGACGGTGGGAGGAAGTGTATCGAACGGAATAGAGTTTTTATTAACTGTAATATTTACTTCGTCAAGCATCGTTTCAAGTTCTTTACCAGTGACTCCTGTTGCGGATAAATCGAGAAGCATAAGGTGATTGTCCGTTCCGCCTGAAACAAGTTTTAAGCCTAGTGACAAGAACTTATTTGCCATTGCTTTTGCGTTTTTCACTATTTGCTTTTGATACTCGGTAAATTCCGGCTTTAAGCATTCGCCGAGGGCAACGGCTTTCGCCGCTATAACGTGCATCAACGGACCGCCTTGCAAACCGGGGAAAACTGCTTTATCTATAAGTTTTGCATATTCTTCTTTACAAATAATAAGTCCGCTGCGTGGACCGCGTAGTGTTTTATGCGTCGTGGTGGTGACAAAGTCGGCATAGGGTACGGGGCTTGGATGTAAGCCTGTCACAACTAAGCCTGCAATATGTGCGATGTCAGCCATGAAATAGCAGCCTGCTTTATCGCAAATTTCGCGTATGCGCTTAAAATCAATGATGCGCGGATATGCGCTTGCGCCTGCGACAATCATTTGCGGTTTTATTTCCAATGCCTGTTTTTCAAGCGCGTCATAATCAATTAAATTCGTAACGGGGTCAACGTTATAACCCACCGCATTGAAGTATTTTCCCGACATAGAAATTTTACTGCCGTGTGAAAGGTGTCCGCCGTGAGCAAGGTTCATTCCCAAAATCGTGTCGCCCGGTTTTAAAACGGAGAAATAAACTTCAATATTTGCGCTGCTTCCGCTGTGTGCCTGAACATTGACGTGTTCTGCTCCGAACAGTTTTTTCGCGCGCTCGATAGCGATAGTTTCCGTCACGTCAACATACTGACAGCCGCCGTAGTATCTTTTTCCCGGATAGCCCTCGGCATATTTGTTTGTCAAATGACTGCCTGCCGCTTCCAGCACGGCTTCGGACACAAAGTTTTCGCTGGCGATTAACTCAATATTGTTTTGTTGGCGTAGTAATTCGTCTTTGACGCTTGCAAAAACCTCAGGGTCATTCTTCTTTAAAGTTTTGAAATTCATTTGTACCTCTCCCAATATATTATTTGCTGTTAATTTTTCCTAAAATGTCCTCTTTTAGTCTGTCTATATGCAACGTCACAAAGTTTTCAAGAGTCATATCCGTTGTTATTAAATCGGTCATATCAATGCCAAAACTTAATAGTTTTGCAGAATCCGCCTCGCGCCCTTTATAAAACACAGCGTTTGCCTTCCACCTTCCGATTGTCCCTTCGTCATACCTTTTTCCGCCAGCAATCTGACTTTCAAAACACGCAAGCAGTTTTTTTGCTAACTTTTCGCCAGCCGAAACATCGAAAGCGCACTTATCAGAATCGGCTATGAAATCAAGCGACCGCCATACTTCGCATCCGTACAATTTTTGTATGCTTTTACCGGATTCTTTTATTGCGCCGACCGCTTTCATACATACCTTAACGTGTGTGAGGTGCTTGTCAAACGGATTGTGTGTATAGATAATATCGGGCTTTATTTCTTGTATTATCCTTACTAAATCATCAGTTACGGCAGAATCTTCCTCGTTTTTCACCGCCGAACTAGAATGTCCTAACATGAATAACTTTCCGTATTTACCGATTTTTGCAGCCTTTTTTTTGCTCTTTTATACGCACAGCGACCATCTGTTCATTGGAAAAATCCGCATATTTTCCTGTGCGGACAGGTCCTGCACCATCAGTAACTATTACAACGCTAACGTTGTCATCACTATTCAAATATGCCTTCAAAACCGCATCAAACGCCATTATTTCGGCGTCGTCTGCGTGGGCGGCAATGATTAGTCTGTTCATCTTTTATATTACTCTTACCTTTATT
>JALQSN010000804.1:0-21614 GCA_023690525.1 Holotrichia oblita | reverse complement strand
AGTTTTTTCGAAATATCTCGGCAATTAAGAGAGATAGAGCCGAAATCTCTTCGGTACAAGACTCAGGACGCCGAGTACAATCTGTTCCACCCTTCAGAGTTTAAAAATTCAACAAATGCCCGGCTAGCAAATTTTTTCAGTTTTTTCGAAATATCTCGGCAATTAAGAGAGATAGAGCCGAAATCTCTTCGGTACAAGACTCAGGACGCCGAGTACAATCTGTTCCACCCTTCAGAGTTTAAAAATTCAACAAATGCCCGGCTAGCAAATTTTTCAGTTTTTCGAAATATCTCGGCAATTAAGAGAGATAGAGCCGAAATCTCTTCGGTACAAGACTCAGGACGCCGAGTACAATCTGTTCCACCCTTCAGAGTTTAAAAATTCAACAAATGCCCGGCTAGCAAATTTTTCAGTTTTTTCGAAATATCTCGGCAATTAAGAGAGATAGAGCCGAAATCTCTTCGGTACAAGACTCAGGACGCCGAGTACAATCTGTTCCACCCTTCAGAGTTTAAAAATTCAACAAATGCCCGGCTAGCAAATTTTTCAGTTTTTTCGAAATATCTCGGCAATTAAGAGAGATAGAGCCGAAATCTCTTCGGTACAAGACTCAGGACGCCGAGTACAATCTGTTCCACCCTTCAGAGTTTAAAAATTCAACAAATGCCCGGCTAGCAAATTTTTCAGTTTTTTCGAAATATCTCGGCAATTAAGAGAGATAGAGCCGAAATCTCTTCGGTACAAGACTCAGGACGCCGAGTACAATCTGTTCCACCCTTCAGAGTTTAAAAATTCAACAAATGCCCGGCTAGCAAATTTTTCAGTTTTTTCGAAATATCTCGGCAATTAAGAGAGATAGAGCCGAAATCTCTTCGGTACAAGACTCAGGACGCCGAGTACAATCTGTTCCACCCTTCAGAGTTTAAAAATTCAACAAATGCCCGGCTAGCAAATTTTTCAGTTTTTTCGAAATATCTCGGCAATTAAGAGAGATAGAGCCGAAATCTCTTCGGTACAAGACTCAGGACGCCGAGTACAATCTGTTCCACCCTTCAGAGTTTAAAAATTCAACAAATGCCCGGCTAGCAAATTTTTCAGTTTTTCGAAATATCTCGGCAATTAAGAGAGATAGAGCCGAAATCTCTTCGGTACAAGACTCAGGACGCCGAGTACAATCTGTTCCACCCTTCAGAGTTTAAAAATTCAACAAATGCCCGGCTAGCAAATTTTTCAGTTTTTTCGAAATATCTCGGCAATTAAGAGAGATAGAGCCGAAATCTCTTCGGTACAAGACTCAGGACGCCGAGTACAATCTGTTCCACCCTTCAGAGTTTAAAAATTCAACAAATGCCCGGCTAGCAAATTTTTCAGTTTTTTCGAAATATCTCGGCAATTAAGAGATAGAGCCGAAATCTCTTCGGTACAAGACTCAGGACGCCGAGTACAATCTGTTCCACCCTTCAGAGTTTAAAAATTCAACAAATGCCCGGCTAGCAAATTTTTCAGTTTTTTCGAAATATCTCGGCAATTAAGAGAGATAGAGCCGAAATCTCTTCGGTACAAGACTCAGGACGCCGAGTACAATCTGTTCCACCCTTCAGAGTTTAAAAATTCAACAAATGCCCGGCTAGCAAATTTTTCAGTTTTTTCGAAATATCTCGGCAATTAAGAGAGATAGAGCCGAAATCTCTTCGGTACAAGACTCAGGACGCCGAGTACAATCTGTTCCACCCTTCAGAGTTTAAAAATTCAACAAATGCCCGGCTAGCAAATTTTTCAGTTTTTTTTCGAAATATCTCGGCAATTAAGAGAGATAGAGCCGAAATCTCTTCGGTACAAGACTCAGGACGCCGAGTACAATCTGTTCCACCCTTCAGAGTTTAAAAATTCAACAAATGCCCGGCTAGCAAATTTTTCAGTTTTTTCGAAATATCTCGGCAATTAAGAGAGATAGAGCCGAAATCTCTTCGGTACAAGACTCAGGACGCCGAGTACAATCTGTTCCACCCTTCAGAGTTTAAAAATTCAACAAATGCCCGGCTAGCAAATTTTTCAGTTTTTTCGAAATATCTCGGCAATTAAGAGAGATAGAGCCGAAATCTCTTCGGTACAAGACTCAGGACGCCGAGTACAATCTGTTCCACCCTTCAGAGTTTAAAAATTCAACAAATGCCCGGCTAGCAAATTTTTCAGTTTTTTCGAAATATCTCGGCAATTAAGAGAGATAGAGCCGAAATCTCTTCGGTACAAGACTCAGGACGCCGAGTACAATCTGTTCCACCCTTCAGAGTTTAAAAATTCAACAAATGCCCGGCTAGCAAATTTTTCAGTTTTTTCGAAATATCTCGGCAATTAAGAGAGATAGAGCCGAAATCTCTTCGGTACAAGACTCAGGACGCCGAGTACAATCTGTTCCACCCTTCAGAGTTTAAAAATTCAACAAATGCCCGGCTAGCAAATTTTTCAGTTTTTTCGAAATATCTCGGCAATTAAGAGAGATAGAGCCGAAATCTCTTCGGTACAAGACTCAGGACGCCGAGTACAATCTGTTCCACCCTTCAGAGTTTAAAAATTCAACAAATGCCCGGCTAGCAAATTTTTCAGTTTTTTCGAAATATCTCGGCAATTAAGAGAGATAGAGCCGAAATCTCTTCGGTACAAGACTCAGGACGCCGAGTACAATCTGTTCCACCCTTCAGAGTTTAAAAATTCAACAAATGCCCGGCTAGCAAATTTTTCAGTTTTTTCGAAATATCTCGGCAATTAAGAGAGATAGAGCCGAAATCTCTTCGGTACAAGACTCAGGACGCCGAGTACAATCTGTTCCACCCTTCAGAGTTTAAAAATTCAACAAATGCCCGGCTAGCAAATTTTTCAGTTTTTCGAAATATCTCGGCAATTAAGAGAGATAGAGCCGAAATCTCTTCGGTACAAGACTCAGGACGCCGAGTACAATCTGTTCCACCCTTCAGAGTTTAAAAATTCAACAAATGCCCGGCTAGCAAATTTTTCAGTTTTTTCGAAATATCTCGGCAATTAAGAGAGATAGAGCCGAAATCTCTTCGGTACAAGACTCAGGACGCCGAGTACAATCTGTTCCACCCTTCAGAGTTTAAAAATTCAACAAATGCCCGGCTAGCAAATTTTTCAGTTTTTTCGAAATATCTCGGCAATTAAGAGAGATAGAGCCGAAATCTCTTCGGTACAAGACTCAGGACGCCGAGTACAATCTGTTCCACCCTTCAGAGTTTAAAAATTCAACAAATGCCCGGCTAGCAAATTTTTCAGTTTTTTCGAAATATCTCGGCAATTAAGAGAGATAGAGCCGAAATCTCTTCGGTACAAGACTCAGGACGCCGAGTACAATCTGTTCCACCCTTCAGAGTTTAAAAATTCAACAAATGCCCGGCTAGCAAATTTTTCAGTTTTTTTCGAAATATCTCGGCAATTAAGAGAGATAGAGCCGAAATCTCTTCGGTACAAGACTCAGGACGCCGAGTACAATCTGTTCCACCCTTCAGAGTTTAAAAATTCAACAAATGCCCGGCTAGCAAATTTTTCAGTTTTTTCGAAATATCTCGGCAATTAAGAGAGATAGAGCCGAAATCTCTTCGGTACAAGACTCAGGACGCCGAGTACAATCTGTTCCACCCTTCAGAGTTTAAAAATTCAACAAATGCCCGGCTAGCAAATTTTTCAGTTTTTTCGAAATATCTCGGCAATTAAGAGAGATAGAGCCGAAATCTCTTCGGTACAAGACTCAGGACGCCGAGTACAATCTGTTCCACCCTTCAGAGTTTAAAAATTCAACAAATGCCCGGCTAGCAAATTTTTCAGTTTTTTCGAAATATCTCGGCAATTAAGAGAGATAGAGCCGAAATCTCTTCGGTACAAGACTCAGGACGCCGAGTACAATCTGTTCCACCCTTCAGAGTTTAAAAATTCAACAAATGCCCGGCTAGCAAATTTTTCAGTTTTTCGAAATATCTCGGCAATTAAGAGAGATAGAGCCGAAATCTCTTCGGTACAAGACTCAGGACGCCGAGTACAATCTGTTCCACCCTTCAGAGTTTAAAAATTCAACAAATGCCCGGCTAGCAAATTTTTCAGTTTTTTCGAAATATCTCGGCAATTAAGAGAGATAGAGCCGAAATCTCTTCGGTACAAGACTCAGGACGCCGAGTACAATCTGTTCCACCCTTCAGAGTTTAAAAATTCAACAAATGCCCGGCTAGCAAATTTTTCAGTTTTTTCGAAATATCTCGGCAATTAAGAGAGATAGAGCCGAAATCTCTTCGGTACAAGACTCAGGACGCCGAGTACAATCTGTTCCACCCTTCAGAGTTTAAAAATTCAACAAATGCCCGGCTAGCAAATTTTTCAGTTTTTTCGAAATATCTCGGCAATTAAGAGAGATAGAGCCGAAATCTCTTCGGTACAAGACTCAGGACGCCGAGTACAATCTGTTCCACCCTTCAGAGTTTAAAAATTCAACAAATGCCCGGCTAGCAAATTTTTCAGTTTTTTCGAAATATCTCGGCAATTAAGAGAGATAGAGCCGAAATCTCTTCGGTACAAGACTCAGGACGCCGAGTACAATCTGTTCCACCCTTCAGAGTTTAAAAATTCAACAAATGCCCGGCTAGCAAATTTTTCAGTTTTTCGAAATATCTCGGCAATTAAGAGAGATAGAGCCGAAATCTCTTCGGTACAAGACTCAGGACGCCGAGTACAATCTGTTCCACCCTTCAGAGTTTAAAAATTCAACAAATGCCCGGCTAGCAAATTTTTCAGTTTTTTCGAAATATCTCGGCAATTAAGAGAGATAGAGCCGAAATCTCTTCGGTACAAGACTCAGGACGCCGAGTACAATCTGTTCCACCCTTCAGAGTTTAAAAATTCAACAAATGCCCGGCTAGCAAATTTTTCAGTTTTTCGAAATATCTCGGCAATTAAGAGAGATAGAGCCGAAATCTCTTCGGTACAAGACTCAGGACGCCGAGTACAATCTGTTCCACCCTTCAGAGTTTAAAAATTCAACAAATGCCCGGCTAGCAAATTTTTCAGTTTTTTCGAAATATCTCGGCAATTAAGAGAGATAGAGCCGAAATCTCTTCGGTACAAGACTCAGGACGCCGAGTACAATCTGTTCCACCCTTCAGAGTTTAAAAATTCAACAAATGCCCGGCTAGCAAATTTTTCAGTTTTTTCGAAATATCTCGGCAATTAAGAGAGATAGAGCCGAAATCTCTTCGGTACAAGACTCAGGACGCCGAGTACAATCTGTTCCACCCTTCAGAGTTTAAAAATTCAACAAATGCCCGGCTAGCAAATTTTTCAGTTTTTTCGAAATATCTCGGCAATTAAGAGAGATAGAGCCGAAATCTCTTCGGTACAAGACTCAGGACGCCGAGTACAATCTGTTCCACCCTTCAGAGTTTAAAAATTCAACAAATGCCCGGCTAGCAAATTTTTCAGTTTTTTCGAAATATCTCGGCAATTAAGAGAGATAGAGCCGAAATCTCTTCGGTACAAGACTCAGGACGCCGAGTACAATCTGTTCCACCCTTCAGAGTTTAAAAATTCAACAAATGCCCGGCTAGCAAATTTTTCAGTTTTTTCGAAATATCTCGGCAATTAAGAGAGATAGAGCCGAAATCTCTTCGGTACAAGACTCAGGACGCCGAGTACAATCTGTTCCACCCTTCAGAGTTTAAAAATTCAACAAATGCCCGGCTAGCAAATTTTTCAGTTTTTCGAAATATCTCGGCAATTAAGAGAGATAGAGCCGAAATCTCTTCGGTACAAGACTCAGGACGCCGAGTACAATCTGTTCCACCCTTCAGAGTTTAAAAATTCAACAAATGCCCGGCTAGCAAATTTTTCAGTTTTTTTCGAAATATCTCGGCAATTAAGAGAGATAGAGCCGAAATCTCTTCGGTACAAGACTCAGGACGCCGAGTACAATCTGTTCCACCCTTCAGAGTTTAAAAATTCAACAAATGCCCGGCTAGCAAATTTTTCAGTTTTTTCGAAATATCTCGGCAATTAAGAGAGATAGAGCCGAAATCTCTTCGGTACAAGACTCAGGACGCCGAGTACAATCTGTTCCACCCTTCAGAGTTTAAAAATTCAACAAATGCCCGGCTAGCAAATTTTTCAGTTTTTTCGAAATATCTCGGCAATTAAGAGAGATAGAGCCGAAATCTCTTCGGTACAAGACTCAGGACGCCGAGTACAATCTGTTCCACCCTTCAGAGTTTAAAAATTCAACAAATGCCCGGCTAGCAAATTTTTCAGTTTTTTCGAAATATCTCGGCAATTAAGAGAGATAGAGCCGAAATCTCTTCGGTACAAGACTCAGGACGCCGAGTACAATCTGTTCCACCCTTCAGAGTTTAAAAATTCAACAAATGCCCGGCTAGCAAATTTTTCAGTTTTTTCGAAATATCTCGGCAATTAAGAGAGATAGAGCCGAAATCTCTTCGGTACAAGACTCAGGACGCCGAGTACAATCTGTTCCACCCTTCAGAGTTTAAAAATTCAACAAATGCCCGGCTAGCAAATTTTTCAGTTTTTTCGAAATATCTCGGCAATTAAGAGAGATAGAGCCGAAATCTCTTCGGTACAAGACTCAGGACGCCGAGTACAATCTGTTCCACCCTTCAGAGTTTAAAAATTCAACAAATGCCCGGCTAGCAAATTTTTCAGTTTTTTTCGAAATATCTCGGCAATTAAGAGAGATAGAGCCGAAATCTCTTCGGTACAAGACTCAGGACGCCGAGTACAATCTGTTCCACCCTTCAGAGTTTAAAAATTCAACAAATGCCCGGCTAGCAAATTTTTCAGTTTTTTCGAAATATCTCGGCAATTAAGAGAGATAGAGCCGAAATCTCTTCGGTACAAGACTCAGGACGCCGAGTACAATCTGTTCCACCCTTCAGAGTTTAAAAATTCAACAAATGCCCGGCTAGCAAATTTTTCAGTTTTTTCGAAATATCTCGGCAATTAAGAGAGATAGAGCCGAAATCTCTTCGGTACAAGACTCAGGACGCCGAGTACAATCTGTTCCACCCTTCAGAGTTTAAAAATTCAACAAATGCCCGGCTAGCAAATTTTTCAGTTTTTTCGAAATATCTCGGCAATTAAGAGAGATAGAGCCGAAATCTCTTCGGTACAAGACTCAGGACGCCGAGTACAATCTGTTCCACCCTTCAGAGTTTAAAAATTCAACAAATGCCCGGCTAGCAAATTTTTCAGTTTTTTCGAAATATCTCGGCAATTAAGAGAGATAGAGCCGAAATCTCTTCGGTACAAGACTCAGGACGCCGAGTACAATCTGTTCCACCCTTCAGAGTTTAAAAATTCAACAAATGCCCGGCTAGCAAATTTTTCAGTTTTTTCGAAATATCTCGGCAATTAAGAGAGATAGAGCCGAAATCTCTTCGGTACAAGACTCAGGACGCCGAGTACAATCTGTTCCACCCTTCAGAGTTTAAAAATTCAACAAATGCCCGGCTAGCAAATTTTTCAGTTTTTTCGAAATATCTCGGCAATTAAGAGAGATAGAGCCGAAATCTCTTCGGTACAAGACTCAGGACGCCGAGTACAATCTGTTCCACCCTTCAGAGTTTAAAAATTCAACAAATGCCCGGCTAGCAAATTTTTCAGTTTTTTCGAAATATCTCGGCAATTAAGAGAGATAGAGCCGAAATCTCTTCGGTACAAGACTCAGGACGCCGAGTACAATCTGTTCCACCCTTCAGAGTTTAAAAATTCAACAAATGCCCGGCTAGCAAATTTTTCAGTTTTTCGAAATATCTCGGCAATTAAGAGATAGAGCCGAAATCTCTTCGGTACAAGACTCAGGACGCCGAGTACAATCTGTTCCACCCTTCAGAGTTTAAAAATTCAACAAATGCCCGGCTAGCAAATTTTTCAGTTTTTTCGAAATATCTCGGCAATTAAGAGAGATAGAGCCGAAATCTCTTCGGTACAAGACTCAGGACGCCGAGTACAATCTGTTCCACCCTTCAGAGTTTAAAAATTCAACAAATGCCCGGCTAGCAAATTTTTCAGTTTTTTCGAAATATCTCGGCAATTAAGAGATAGAGTGTTCCACCCTTCAGAGTTTAAAAATTCAACAAATGCCCGGCTAGCAAATTTTTCGGTTTTTTCGAAATATCTCGGCAATTAAGAGAGATAGAGCCGAAATCTCTTCGGTACAAGACTCAGGACGCCGAGTACAATCTGTTCCACCCTTCAGAGTTTAAAAATTCAACAAATGCCCGGCTAGCAAATTTTTCGGTTTTTTCGAAATATCTCGGCAATTAAGAGAGATAGAGCCGAAATCTCTTCGGTACAAGACTCAGGACGCCGAGTACAATCTGTTCCACCCTTCAGAGTTTAAAAATTCAACAAATGCCCGGCTAGCAAATTTTTCGGTTTTTTCGAAATATCTCGGCAATTATGAGAGATAGAGCCGAAATCTCTTCGGTACAAGACTCAGGACGCCGAGTACAATCTGTTCCACCCTTCAGAGTTTAAAAATTCAACAAATGCCCGGCTAGCAAATTTTTCGGTTTTTTCGAAATATCTCGGCAATTAAGAGAGATAGAGCCGAAATCTCTTCGGTACAAGACTCAGGACGCCGAGTACAATCTGTTCCACCCTTCAGAGTTTAAAAATTCAACAAATGCCCGGCTAGCAAATTTTTCGGTTTTTTCGAAATATCTCGGCAATTAAGAGAGATAGAGCCGAAATCTCTTCGGTACAAGACTCAGGACGCCGAGTACAATCTGTTCCACCCTTCAGAGTTTAAAAATTCAACAAATGCCCGGCTAGCAAATTTTTCGGTTTTTTCGAAATATCTCGGCAATTAAGAGAGATAGAGCCGAAATCTCTTCGGTACAAGACTCAGGACGCCGAGTACAATCTGTTCCACCCTTCAGAGTTTAAAAATTCAACAAATGCCCGGCTAGCAAATTTTTCGGTTTTTCGAAATATCTCGGCAATTAAGAGAGATAGAGCCGAAATCTCTTCGGTACAAGACTCAGGACGCCGAGTACAATCTGTTCCACCCTTCAGAGTTTAAAAATTCAACAAATGCCCGGCTAGCAAATTTTTCGGTTTTTTCGAAATATCTCGGCAATTAAGAGAGATAGAGCCGAAATCTCTTCGGTACAAGACTCAGGACGCCGAGTACAATCTGTTCCACCCTTCAGAGTTTAAAAATTCAACAAATGCCCGGCTAGCAAATTTTTCGGTTTTTTCGAAATATCTCGGCAATTAAGAGAGATAGAGCCGAAATCTCTTCGGTACAAGACTCAGGACGCCGAGTACAATCTGTTCCACCCTTCAGAGTTTAAAAATTCAACAAATGCCCGGCTAGCAAATTTTTCGGTTTTTTCGAAATATCTCGGCAATTATGAGAGATAGAGCCGAAATCTCTTCGGTACAAGACTCAGGACGCCGAGTACAATCTGTTCCACCCTTCAGAGTTTAAAAATTCAACAAATGCCCGGCTAGCAAATTTTTCGGTTTTTTCGAAATATCTCGGCAATTAAGAGAGATAGAGCCGAAATCTCTTCGGTACAAGACTCAGGACGCCGAGTACAATCTGTTCCACCCTTCAGAGTTTAAAAATTCAACAAATGCCCGGCTAGCAAATTTTTCGGTTTTTTCGAAATATCTCGGCAATTAAGAGAGATAGAGCCGAAATCTCTTCGGTACAAGACTCAGGACGCCGAGTACAATCTGTTCCACCCTTCAGAGTTTAAAAATTCAACAAATGCCCGGCTAGCAAATTTTTCGGTTTTTTCGAAATATCTCGGCAATTAAGAGAGATAGAGCCGAAATCTCTTCGGTACAAGACTCAGGACGCCGAGTACAATCTGTTCCACCCTTCAGAGTTTAAAAATTCAACAAATGCCCGGCTAGCAAATTTTTCGGTTTTTTCGAAATATCTCGGCAATTAAGAGAGATAGAGCCGAAATCTCTTCGGTACAAGACTCAGGACGCCGAGTACAATCTGTTCCACCCTTCAGAGTTTAAAAATTCAACAAATGCCCGGCTAGCAAATTTTTCGGTTTTTTCGAAATATCTCGGCAATTAAGAGAGATAGAGCCGAAATCTCTTCGGTACAAGACTCAGGACGCCGAGTACAATCTGTTCCACCCTTCAGAGTTTAAAAATTCAACAAATGCCCGGCTAGCAAATTTTTCGGTTTTTTCGAAATATCTCGGCAATTAAGAGAGATAGAGCCGAAATCTCTTCGGTACAAGACTCAGGACGCCGAGTACAATCTGTTCCACCCTTCAGAGTTTAAAAATTCAACAAATGCCCGGCTAGCAAATTTTTCGGTTTTTTCGAAATATCTCGGCAATTAAGAGAGATAGAGCCGAAATCTCTTCGGTACAAGACTCAGGACGCCGAGTACAATCTGTTCCACCCTTCAGAGTTTAAAAATTCAACAAATGCCCGGCTAGCAAATTTTTCGGTTTTTTCGAAATATCTCGGCAATTAAGAGAGATAGAGCCGAAATCTCTTCGGTACAAGACTCAGGACGCCGAGTACAATCTGTTCCACCCTTCAGAGTTTAAAAATTCAACAAATGCCCGGCTAGCAAATTTTTCGGTTTTTCGAAATATCTCGGCAATTAAGAGAGATAGAGCCGAAATCTCTTCGGTACAAGACTCAGGACGCCGAGTACAATCTGTTCCACCCTTCAGAGTTTAAAAATTCAACAAATGCCCGGCTAGCAAATTTTTCGGTTTTTTCGAAATATCTCGGCAATTAAGAGAGATAGAGCCGAAATCTCTTCGGTACAAGACTCAGGACGCCGAGTACAATCTGTTCCACCCTTCAGAGTTTAAAAATTCAACAAATGCCCGGCTAGCAAATTTTTCGGTTTTTTCGAAATATCTCGGCAATTAAGAGAGATAGAGCCGAAATCTCTTCGGTACAAGACTCAGGACGCCGAGTACAATCTGTTCCACCCTTCAGAGTTTAAAAATTCAACAAATGCCCGGCTAGCAAATTTTTCGGTTTTTTCGAAATATCTCGGCAATTAAGAGAGATAGAGCCGAAATCTCTTCGGTACAAGACTCAGGACGCCGAGTACAATCTGTTCCACCCTTCAGAGTTTAAAAATTCAACAAATGCCCGGCTAGCAAATTTTTCGGTTTTTCGAAATATCTCGGCAATTATGAGAGATAGAGCCGAAATCTCTTCGGTACAAGACTCAGGACGCCGAGTACAATCTGTTCCACCCTTCAGAGTTTAAAAATTCAACAAATGCCCGGCTAGCAAATTTTTCGGTTTTTTCGAAATATCTCGGCAATTAAGAGAGATAGAGCCGAAATCTCTTCGGTACAAGACTCAGGACGCCGAGTACAATCTGTTCCACCCTTCAGAGTTTAAAAATTCAACAAATGCCCGGCTAGCAAATTTTTCGGTTTTTTCGAAATATCTCGGCAATTAAGAGAGATAGAGCCGAAATCTCTTCGGTACAAGACTCAGGACGCCGAGTACAATCTGTTCCACCCTTCAGAGTTTAAAAATTCAACAAATGCCCGGCTAGCAAATTTTTCGGTTTTTCGAAATATCTCGGCAATTAAGAGAGATAGAGCCGAAATCTCTTCGGTACAAGACTCAGGACGCCGAGTACAATCTGTTCCACCCTTCAGAGTTTAAAAATTCAACAAATGCCCGGCTAGCAAATTTTTCGGTTTTTTCGAAATATCTCGGCAATTAAGAGAGATAGAGCCGAAATCTCTTCGGTACAAGACTCAGGACGCCGAGTACAATCTGTTCCACCCTTCAGAGTTTAAAAATTCAACAAATGCCCGGCTAGCAAATTTTTCGGTTTTTCGAAATATCTCGGCAATTAAGAGAGATAGAGCCGAAATCTCTTCGGTACAAGACTCAGGACGCCGAGTACAATCTGTTCCACCCTTCAGAGTTTAAAAATTCAACAAATGCCCGGCTAGCAAATTTTTCGGTTTTTTCGAAATATCTCGGCAATTAAGAGAGATAGAGCCGAAATCTCTTCGGTACAAGACTCAGGACGCCGAGTACAATCTGTTCCACCCTTCAGAGTTTAAAAATTCAACAAATGCCCGGCTAGCAAATTTTTCGGTTTTTTCGAAATATCTCGGCAATTAAGAGAGATAGAGCCGAAATCTCTTCGGTACAAGACTCAGGACGCCGAGTACAATCTGTTCCACCCTTCAGAGTTTAAAAATTCAACAAATGCCCGGCTAGCAAATTTTTCGGTTTTTTCGAAATATCTCGGCAATTAAGAGAGATAGAGCCGAAATCTCTTCGGTACAAGACTCAGGACGCCGAGTACAATCTGTTCCACCCTTCAGAGTTTAAAAATTCAACAAATGCCCGGCTAGCAAATTTTTCGGTTTTTTCGAAATATCTCGGCAATTAAGAGAGATAGAGCCGAAATCTCTTCGGTACAAGACTCAGGACGCCGAGTACAATCTGTTCCACCCTTCAGAGTTTAAAAATTCAACAAATGCCCGGCTAGCAAATTTTTCGGTTTTTTCGAAATATCTCGGCAATTAAGAGAGATAGAGCCGAAATCTCTTCGGTACAAGACTCAGGACGCCGAGTACAATCTGTTCCACCCTTCAGAGTTTAAAAATTCAACAAATGCCCGGCTAGCAAATTTTTCGGTTTTTCGAAATATCTCGGCAATTAAGAGAGATAGAGCCGAAATCTCTTCGGTACAAGACTCAGGACGCCGAGTACAATCTGTTCCACCCTTCAGAGTTTAAAAATTCAACAAATGCCCGGCTAGCAAATTTTTCGGTTTTTTCGAAATATCTCGGCAATATGAGAGATAGAGCCGAAATCTCTTCGGTACAAGACTCAGGACGCCGAGTACAATCTGTTCCACCCTTCAGAGTTTAAAAATTCAACAAATGCCCGGCTAGCAAATTTTTCGGTTTTTTCGAAATATCTCGGCAATTAAGAGAGATAGAGCCGAAATCTCTTCGGTACAAGACTCAGGACGCCGAGTACAATCTGTTCCACCCTTCAGAGTTTAAAAATTCAACAAATGCCCGGCTAGCAAATTTTTCGGTTTTTTCGAAATATCTCGGCAATTAAGAGAGATAGAGCCGAAATCTCTTCGGTACAAGACTCAGGACGCCGAGTACAATCTGTTCCACCCTTCAGAGTTTAAAAATTCAACAAATGCCCGGCTAGCAAATTTTTCGGTTTTTTCGAAATATCTCGGCAATTAAGAGAGATAGAGCCGAAATCTCTTCGGTACAAGACTCAGGACGCCGAGTACAATCTGTTCCACCCTTCAGAGTTTAAAAATTCAACAAATGCCCGGCTAGCAAATTTTTCGGTTTTTTCGAAATATCTCGGCAATTATGAGAGATAGAGCCGAAATCTCTTCGGTACAAGACTCAGGACGCCGAGTACAATCTGTTCCACCCTTCAGAGTTTAAAAATTCAACAAATGCCCGGCTAGCAAATTTTCGGTTTTTCGAAATATCTCGGCAATTAAGAGAGATAGAGCCGAAATCTCTTCGGTACAAGACTCAGGACGCCGAGTACAATCTGTTCCACCCTTCAGAGTTTAAAAATTCAACAAATGCCCGGCTAGCAAATTTTTCGGTTTTTACGAAATATCTCGGCAATTAAGAGAGATAGAGCCGAAATCTCTTCGGTACAAGACTCAGGACGCCGAGTACAATCTGTTCCACCCTTCAGAGTTTAAAAATTCAACAAATGCCCGGCTAGCAAATTTTTCGGTTTTTTCGAAATATCTCGGCAATTAAGAGAGATAGAGCCGAAATCTCTTCGGTACAAGACTCAGGACGCCGAGTACAATCTGTTCCACCCTTCAGAGTTTAAAAATTCAACAAATGCCCGGCTAGCAAATTTTTCGGTTTTTCGAAAATATCTCGGCAATTAAGAGAGATAGAGCCGAAATCTCTTCGGTACAAGACTCAGGACGCCGAGTACAATCTGTTCCACCCTTCAGAGTTTAAAAAATTCAACAAATGCCCGGCTAGCAAATTTTTTCGGTTTTTCGAAATATCTCGGCAATTAAGAGAGATAGAGCCGAAATCTCTTCGGTACAAGACTCAGGACGCCGAGTACAATCTGTTCCACCCTTCAGAGTTTAAAAATTCAACAAATGCCCGGCTAGCAAATTTTTCGGTTTTTACGAAATATCTCGGCAATTAAGAGATAGAGCCGAAATCTCTTCGGTACAAGACTCAGGACGCCGAGTACAATCTGTTCCACCCTTCAGAGTTTAAAAATTCAACAAATGCCCGGCTAGCAAATTTTTCGGTTTTTTCGAAATATCTCGGCAATTAAGAGAGATAGAGCCGAAATCTCTTCGGTACAAGACTCAGGACGCCGAGTACAATCTGTTCCACCCTTCAGAGTTTAAAAATTCAACAAATGCCCGGCTAGCAAATTTTTCGGTTTTTTCGAAATATCTCGGCAATTAAGAGAGATAGAGCCGAAATCTCTTCGGTACAAGACTCAGGACGCCGAGTACAATCTGTTCCACCCTTCAGAGTTTAAAAATTCAACAAATGCCCGGCTAGCAAATTTTTCGGTTTTTTCGAAATATCTCGGCAATTAAGAGAGATAGAGCCGAAATCTCTTCGGTACAAGACTCAGGACGCCGAGTACAATCTGTTCCACCCTTCAGAGTTTAAAAATTCAACAAATGCCCGGCTAGCAAATTTTTCGGTTTTTTCGAAATATCTCGGCAATTAAGAGAGATAGAGCCGAAATCTCTTCGGTACAAGACTCAGGACGCCGAGTACAATCTGTTCCACCCTTCAGAGTTTAAAAATTCAACAAATGCCCGGCTAGCAAATTTTTCGGTTTTTTCGAAATATCTCGGCAATTAAGAGAGATAGAGCCGAAATCTCTTCGGTACAAGACTCAGGACGCCGAGTACAATCTGTTCCACCCTTCAGAGTTTAAAAATTCAACAAATGCCCGGCTAGCAAATTTTTCGGTTTTTCGAAATATCTCGGCAATTAAGAGAGATAGAGCCGAAATCTCTTCGGTACAAGACTCAGGACGCCGAGTACAATCTGTTCCACCCTTCAGAGTTTAAAAATTCAACAAATGCCCGGCTAGCAAATTTTCGGTTTTTACGAAATATCTCGGCAATTAAGAGAGATAGAGCCGAAATCTCTTCGGTACAAGACTCAGGACGCCGAGTACAATCTGTTCCACCCTTCAGAGTTTAAAAATTCAACAAATGCCCGGCTAGCAAATTTTTCGGTTTTTCGAAATATCTCGGCAATAAGAGAGATAGAGCCGAAATCTCTTCGGTACAAGACTCAGGACGCCGAGTACAATCTGTTCCACCCTTCAGAGTTTAAAAATTCAACAAATGCCCGGCTAGCAAATTTTTCGGTTTTTACGAAATATCTCGGCAATTAAGAGAGATAGAGCCGAAATCTCTTCGGTACAAGACTCAGGACGCCGAGTACAATCTGTTCCACCCTTCAGAGTTTAAAAATTCAACAAATGCCCGGCTAGCAAATTTTTCGGTTTTTTCGAAATATCTCGGCAATTAAGAGAGATAGAGCCGAAATCTCTTCGGTACAAGACTCAGGACGCCGAGTACAATCTGTTCCACCCTTCAGAGTTTAAAAATTCAACAAATGCCCGGCTAGCAAATTTTTCGGTTTTTTCGAAATATCTCGGCAATTAAGAGAGATAGAGCCGAAATCTCTTCGGTACAAGACTCAGGACGCCGAGTACAATCTGTTCCACCCTTCAGAGTTTAAAAATTCAACAAATGCCCGGCTAGCAAATTTTTCGGTTTTTTCGAAATATCTCGGCAATTAAGAGAGATAGAGCCGAAATCTCTTCGGTACAAGACTCAGGACGCCGAGTACAATCTGTTCCACCCTTCAGAGTTTAAAAATTCAACAAATGCCCGGCTAGCAAATTTTTCGGTTTTTACGAAATATCTCGGCAATTAAGAGAGATAGAGCCGAAATCTCTTCGGTACAAGACTCAGGACGCCGAGTACAATCTGTTCCACCCTTCAGAGTTTAAAAATTCAACAAATGCCCGGCTAGCAAATTTTTCGGTTTTTCGAAATATCTCGGCAATTAAGAGAGATAGAGCCGAAATCTCTTCGGTACAAGACTCAGGACGCCGAGTACAATCTGTTCCACCCTTCAGAGTTTAAAAATTCAACAAATGCCCGGCTAGCAAATTTTTCGGTTTTTTCGAAATATCTCGGCAATAAGAGAGATAGAGCCGAAATCTCTTCGGTACAAGACTCAGGACGCCGAGTACAATCTGTTCCACCCTTCAGAGTTTAAAAATTCAACAAATGCCCGGCTAGCAAATTTTTCGGTTTTTTCGAAATATCTCGGCAATTAAGAGAGATAGAGCCGAAATCTCTTCGGTACAAGACTCAGGACGCCGAGTACAATCTGTTCCACCCTTCAGAGTTTAAAAATTCAACAAATGCCCGGCTAGCAAATTTTTCGGTTTTTTACGAAATATCTCGGCAATTAAGAGAGATAGAGCCGAAATCTCTTCGGTACAAGACTCAGGACGCCGAGTACAATCTGTTCCACCCTTCAGAGTTTAAAAATTCAACAAATGCCCGGCTAGCAAATTTTTCGGTTTTTTCGAAATATCTCGGCAATTAAGAGAGATAGAGCCGAAATCTCTTCGGTACAAGACTCAGGACGCCGAGTACAATCTGTTCCACCCTTCAGAGTTTAAAAATTCAACAAATGCCCGGCTAGCAAATTTTTCGGTTTTTTCGAAATATCTCGGCAATTAAGAGATAGAGCCGAAATCTCTTCGGTACAAGACTCAGGACGCCGAGTACAATCTGTTCCACCCTTCAGAGTTTAAAAATTCAACAAATGCCCGGCTAGCAAATTTTTCAGTTTTTTCGAAATATCTCGGCAACTAAGAGAGATAGAGCCGAAATCTCTTCGGTACAAGACTCAGGACGCCGAGTACAATCTGTTCCACCCTTCAGAGTTTAAAAATTCAACAAATGCCCGGCTAGCAAATTTTTCGGTTTTTCGAAATATCTCGGCAATTAAGAGAGATAGAGCCGAAATCTCTTCGGTACAAGACTCAGGACGCCGAGTACAATCTGTTCCACCCTTCAGAGTTTAAAAATTCAACAAATGCCCGGCTAGCAAATTTTTCGGTTTTTCGAAATATCTCGGCAATTAAGAGAGATAGAGCCGAAATCTCTTCGGTACAAGACTCAGGACGCCGAGTACAATCTGTTCCACCCTTCAGAGTTTAAAAATTCAACAAATGCCCGGCTAGCAAATTTTTCGGTTTTTTCGAAATATCTCGGCAATTAAGAGAGATAGAGCCGAAATCTCTTCGGTACAAGACTCAGGACGCCGAGTACAATCTGTTCCACCCTTCAGAGTTTAAAAATTCAACAAATGCCCGGCTAGCAAATTTTTCGGTTTTTTCGAAATATCTCGGCAATTAAGAGAGATAGAGCCGAAATCTCTTCGGTACAAGACTCAGGACGCCGAGTACAATCTGTTCCACCCTTCAGAGTTTAAAAATTCAACAAATGCCCGGCTAGCAAATTTTTCGGTTTTTACGAAATATCTCGGCAATTAAGAGAGATAGAGCCGAAATCTCTTCGGTACAAGACTCAGGACGCCGAGTACAATCTGTTCCACCCTTCAGAGTTTAAAAATTCAACAAATGCCCGGCTAGCAAATTTTTCGGTTTTTTCGAAATATCTCGGCAATTAAGAGATAGAGCCGAAATCTCTTCGGTACAAGACTCAGGACGCCGAGTACAATCTGTTCCACCCTTCAGAGTTTAAAAATTCAACAAATGCCCGGCTAGCAAATTTTTCGGTTTTTTCGAAATATCTCGGCAATTAAGAGAGATAGAGCCGAAATCTCTTCGGTACAAGACTCAGGACGCCGAGTACAATCTGTTCCACCCTTCAGAGTTTAAAAATTCAACAAATGCCCGGCTAGCAAATTTTTCGGTTTTTTCGAAATATCTCGGCAATTAAGAGAGATAGAGCCGAAATCTCTTCGGTACAAGACTCAGGACGCCGAGTACAATCTGTTCCACCCTTCAGAGTTTAAAAATTCAACAAATGCCCGGCTAGCAAATTTTTCGGTTTTTTCGAAATATCTCGGCAATTAAGAGAGATAGAGCCGAAATCTCTTCGGTACAAGACTCAGGACGCCGAGTACAATCTGTTCCACCCTTCAGAGTTTAAAAATTCAACAAATGCCCGGCTAGCAAATTTTTCGGTTTTTTCGAAATATCTCGGCAATTAGAGAGATAGAGCCGAAATCTCTTCGGTACAAGACTCAGGACGCCGAGTACAATCTGTTCCACCCTTCAGAGTTTAAAAATTCAACAAATGCCCGGCTAGCAAATTTTTCGGTTTTTTCGAAATATCTCGGCAATAAGAGAGATAGAGCCGAAATCTCTTCGGTACAAGACTCAGGACGCCGAGTACAATCTGTTCCACCCTTCAGAGTTTAAAAATTCAACAAATGCCCGGCTAGCAAATTTTTCGGTTTTTTCGAAATATCTCGGCAATTAAGAGAGATAGAGCCGAAATCTCTTCGGTACAAGACTCAGGACGCCGAGTACAATCTGTTCCACCCTTCAGAGTTTAAAAATTCAACAAATGCCCGGCTAGCAAATTTTTCGGTTTTTCGAAATATCTCGGCAATTAAGAGAGATAGAGCCGAAATCTCTTCGGTACAAGACTCAGGACGCCGAGTACAATCTGTTCCACCCTTCAGAGTTTAAAAATTCAACAAATGCCCGGCTAGCAAATTTTTCGGTTTTTCGAAATATCTCGGCAATTAAGAGAGATAGAGCCGAAATCTCTTCGGTACAAGACTCAGGACGCCGAGTACAATCTGTTCCACCCTTCAGAGTTTAAAAATTCAACAAATGCCCGGCTAGCAAATTTTTCGGTTTTTTCGAAATATCTCGGCAATTAAGAGAGATAGAGCCGAAATCTCTTCGGTACAAGACTCAGGACGCCGAGTACAATCTGTTCCACCCTTCAGAGTTTAAAAATTCAACAAATGCCCGGCTAGCAAATTTTTCGGTTTTTCGAAATATCTCGGCAATTAAGAGAGATAGAGCCGAAATCTCTTCGGTACAAGACTCAGGACGCCGAGTACAATCTGTTCCACCCTTCAGAGTTTAAAAATTCAACAAATGCCCGGCTAGCAAATTTTTCGGTTTTTACGAAATATCTCGGCAATTAAGAGATAGAGCCGAAATCTCTTCGGTACAAGACTCAGGACGCCGAGTACAATCTGTTCCACCCTTCAGAGTTTAAAAATTCAACAAATGCCCGGCTAGCAAATTTTTCGGTTTTTACGAAATATCTCGGCAATTAAGAGAGATAGAGCCGAAATCTCTTCGGTACAAGACTCAGGACGCCGAGTACAATCTGTTCCACCCTTCAGAGTTTAAAAATTCAACAAATGCCCGGCTAGCAAATTTTTCAGTTTTTTCGAAATATCTCGGCAATTAAGAGAGATAGAGCCGAAATCTCTTCGGTACAAGACTCAGGACGCCGAGTACAATCTGTTCCACCCTTCAGAGTTTAAAAATTCAACAAATGCCCGGCTAGCAAATTTTTCGGTTTTTTCGAAATATCTCGGCAATTAAGAGAGATAGAGCCGAAATCTCTTCGGTACAAGACTCAGGACGCCGAGTACAATCTGTTCCACCCTTCAGAGTTTAAAAATTCAACAAATGCCCGGCTAGCAAATTTTTCGGTTTTTCGAAATATCTCGGCAATTAAGAGAGATAGAGCCGAAATCTCTTCGGTACAAGACTCAGGACGCCGAGTACAATCTGTTCCACCCTTCAGAGTTTAAAAATTCAACAAATGCCCGGCTAGCAAATTTTTCGGTTTTTTCGAAATATCTCGGCAATTAAGAGAGATAGAGCCGAAATCTCTTCGGTACAAGACTCAGGACGCCGAGTACAATCTGTTCCACCCTTCAGAGTTTAAAAATTCAACAAATGCCCGGCTAGCAAATTTTTCGGTTTTTCGAAATATCTCGGCAATTAAGAGAGATAGAGCCGAAATCTCTTCGGTACAAGACTCAGGACGCCGAGTACAATCTGTTCCACCCTTCAGAGTTTAAAAATTCAACAAATGCCCGGCTAGCAAATTTTTCGGTTTTTTCGAAATATCTCGGCAATTAAGAGAGATAGAGCCGAAATCTCTTCGGTACAAGACTCAGGACGCCGAGTACAATCTGTTCCACCCTTCAGAGTTTAAAAATTCAACAAATGCCCGGCTAGCAAATTTTTCGGTTTTTTCGAAATATCTCGGCAATTAAGAGAGATAGAGCCGAAATCTCTTCGGTACAAGACTCAGGACGCCGAGTACAATCTGTTCCACCCTTCAGAGTTTAAAAATTCAACAAATGCCCGGCTAGCAAATTTTTCGGTTTTTCGAAATATCTCGGCAATTAAGAGAGATAGAGCCGAAATCTCTTCGGTACAAGACTCAGGACGCCGAGTACAATCTGTTCCACCCTTCAGAGTTTAAAAATTCAACAAATGCCCGGCTAGCAAATTTTTCGGTTTTTTCGAAATATCTCGGCAATTAAGAGAGATAGAGCCGAAATCTCTTCGGTACAAGACTCAGGACGCCGAGTACAATCTGTTCCACCCTTCAGAGTTTAAAAATTCAACAAATGCCCGGCTAGCAAATTTTTCGGTTTTTTCGAAATATCTCGGCAATTAAGAGAGATAGAGCCGAAATCTCTTCGGTACAAGACTCAGGACGCCGAGTACAATCTGTTCCACCCTTCAGAGTTTAAAAATTCAACAAATGCCCGGCTAGCAAATTTTTCGGTTTTTTCGAAATATCTCGGCAATTAAGAGAGATAGAGCCGAAATCTCTTCGGTACAAGACTCAGGACGCCGAGTACAATCTGTTCCACCCTTCAGAGTTTAAAAATTCAACAAATGCCCGGCTAGCAAATTTTTCGGTTTTTTCGAAATATCTCGGCAATTAAGAGAGATAGAGCCGAAATCTCTTCGGTACAAGACTCAGGACGCCGAGTACAATCTGTTCCACCCTTCAGAGTTTAAAAATTCAACAAATGCCCGGCTAGCAAATTTTTCGGTTTTTTCGAAATATCTCGGCAATTAAGAGAGATAGAGCCGAAATCTCTTCGGTACAAGACTCAGGACGCCGAGTACAATCTGTTCCACCCTTCAGAGTTTAAAAATTCAACAAATGCCCGGCTAGCAAATTTTCGGTTTTTTCGAAATATCTCGGCAATTAAGAGAGATAGAGCCGAAATCTCTTCGGTACAAGACTCAGGACGCCGAGTACAATCTGTTCCACCCTTCAGAGTTTAAAAATTCAACAAATGCCCGGCTAGCAAATTTTTCGGTTTTTTCGAAATATCTCGGCAATTAAGAGAGATAGAGCCGAAATCTCTTCGGTACAAGACTCAGGACGCCGAGTACAATCTGTTCCACCCTTCAGAGTTTAAAAATTCAACAAATGCCCGGCTAGCAAATTTTTCGGTTTTTTCGAAATATCTCGGCAATTAAGAGAGATAGAGCCGAAATCTCTT
>JALQSN010000803.1:0-21718 GCA_023690525.1 Holotrichia oblita | reverse complement strand
AAGTCCATGCTTCAAAGCCAATCCGCTTCGTGGACGTATCTGAGCTTCATACCCTTTAGGCAGCTCAATGAACAAACCTGTAGGAATAAGCTTTCTATCAAGAGGTTGCAATACTATATCCGAATCTATATTAGCTCTCAAATCAAGTCCTGCCGAATATTCCGTTGCATATTCGGGAAGCGAGTGAGCCGATTTATTTATAATTTTCACTTTCATATGTTGTGCATTCTGCTGTTCAATCTGTTGCGAAATTAATTAATTCTTTATCAAAGATAGGGAAATTCACTAAAAACTTAACATTTAATTAGGTTTCAACATTTTGATAAAGGAAATGTTCATTAATGTTATTGCAAAAAGAATCAGGATAATCCCTATCCACTGATAGATATTGACCGACTCATTTATAAAAAGATAGGCCATAGATACCGAAACGGGCAATTCGATAGAAGCAATAATACCACCAAGTCCGACACCTACCAAGGCATTCCTTTTGTAAAAAGAAGGGGAGGCAAGATTGTCCCGAAAAAAGCAATGACAAGACCCCACGTCCACAATACACTGGGATCGAATTTCTCCAGCAAAGAATATCCCCATACAAAAGAAACCATGATTAAAGAACCTATCAACATAAACATACTACGTACCATCGGACGATAGCCTGTCGCTATATTGTTTGTTGCCAGGAATGTCAGGCTATAAGAAATTGCAGCCAGAAATCCCCAGAAAATACCTCTCCAGTCCAAATCAGCATCCGCATTCAATACATTTGTAGCCAAAACAGTACCAAGTAGTACAATAACAATTGAGACTAGTTTTATAGGAGCAGGTTTAATCTTATTCACCAGAAGATCGACAACAACACCTATCCATACCGATTGCATCAGCATCACAATACATACCGAAACAGGTATATATCTTAATGACAGGTAATAAAACGTACTCGTCAAACCCAATGGAATACCACCAAGTAATAATTTAAAAATATCTTTGCGATGAGGACGATCGGCTATGTTTGAAGGAGCAATTCTGTTAAAGACTAAATTTAGCAATACCATAACAAATACCCCGATAAATGCTTGTGCAAATGTAAGTTCGGCAGTGGTATATCCATCAGCCAGTCCCTTTTTTATAAACGTAGCTACAATTCCATAACTCGAAGCTCCGATGGCGACAAGCAAAATTCCTTTTATTGACTTATTATTCATTTTTATTTTATCTCTTTCTCATATCCTATTTTGTAAACGGAAAGGTGGAAAGCCGCAACGTTTTTTTCTAAATATCCAATCCCTCCTTGTAGGGGCGTATTACATACGCCCGAAAAGTACGATCTAGATCAATGGGAATATGCAATACACCCCTACAAGGTGGCTTAGTGTTTACCTATATCACTAATTTTTCCGATTACTTAATCACTGTTTCTTCGATATGTTTCATCAACCCGTCACAGGCATCTTCCAATAAATCTAAAACCAATTCGAAGCCATCGGCACCCATATAATAGGGATCGGGAATATGATCGTACCCGTGCTTCTGAGAAAACTCAACCATCCGGTGTACCTTTTTTTGCGATTCAAGATCAGGACTAAGCCTCATTATATTATTGTAGTTATTATCATCCATCGCAAGAATGATATCAAAATCATCGAAATCGTTCACTGTGAATCTTCGGGAAAGCGAATCAAACACATATTCTCTACGTGCTCCATGACGACGCATACGATGATCGGGCAAATCGCCATCGTGATAACCTGATGTTCCGGCAGAATCTACTTCTAGTTTATCCCCTAGCCCTTTCTCTGAAATAATATGCTTCATTATGCCCTCTCCGGCCGGAGAACGGCAAATATTCCCTAGGCAGACAAACAATATTTTATATTTTCCTTTTTCCATTACTTATCACTTTAATTACAAAATGACACAAATATACAACTCTTAAGCAAATAAATCGCCCTCACTTCGGTGTTCGAAGTACCGATCAACCAATCGGGAGATAGCAAAATTAAATAAATCGGCTTTATCAATCTTTAAAAATTGCTTTTGAACAGATATATCCCGGGTAATCTCAATAGTATAGAAATTTGCATAGATTATACGGTGCGACAATATATGTTTCAGAGTAATCCCCATCGGGCGGATCGATATATCGCCTGCGTCTTCAAAAATTTGACGAAAAGCATCCGTTTCCTGCAATTGGTCTAAAGTCAGTTTCTCCTCTGTTTCGATAAGAGGTAGTTCGTACAGATTTTTCCAGATATCATTACCTGTCCGTTTATTCAAAAACATAGAAGAACCAATTCGTATATCCAGATAATTGAAATACCGTTCTTTCACCTTCGTTTTACCCTGCTTTACAGGATAGGTAGACACTTTATTCTGACTATATGCCACACAAACATCCGACAGAGGGCAAATTCCACAATCAGGTGAAACAGGCACACACTGCAATGCCCCGAATTCCATTATTGCCTGATTGTGTTCTCCGGGATGGTTTTGATCCAACAATTCATTAGCCAGATCAGTAAAAAGCTTTTTACCTTGTGTAGTATCAATCGGAGTATCTATACCGAACAAACGGGACAATACCCGAAAAACATTGCCATCTACCACAGCATGAGGTAACTCGAAAGCAAACGAACCGATGGCCGCCGCCGTGTATTCTCCCACACCTTTTAACGACAAAATATCTTTGTAGACGGAGGGAAATACGCCACCAAAGCCAGAAACTATCATTTTTGCAGCTGTATGCAAATTTCGGGCTCTACTATAATATCCTAATCCCTGCCAAAGCTTGAGGACTTCATCCTCATGAGCATTAGCCAAAGATACCACATTCGGAAATGCCTCCGTAAAACGCACATAATAGTCATATCCTTGAGCAACACGTGTCTGTTGCAGGATTATTTCCGATAGCCAAATACAATAAGGGTCCTTAGTTTCCCGCCAGGGTAAATCCCTTTTATTTTGGTCATACCACCTTATTAATATATGGCTGATGAAAAAAAGCTTTATCTGTAATTAAATTATTTGTTTCCAATTGTGACCGTTTAAACTTGAAATTTCCTTAAATAAATACAAAGATACTTCATTATTAGACCTCAGGGAGAAAATAATTAGTTTTTAATGAAAAATGCCAAGCATTTATTTTTAAAGGAAATAAAAAAGCTATATATTTGCAGTCCAAAAAATTAGTAATTAACAATAAAAGGAAATACAAAAATGACAAAAGCAGATATCGTTAACGAAATTGCTAAAAATACTGGCATCGATAAAGCAACAGTTCTAACAGCCGTTGAATCTTTTATGGAAGTAGTGAAAGACTCTCTAAGTAAAAGCGAGAATGTATATTTAAGAGGTTTTGGTAGCTTTGTTGTAAAAAAGCGCGCTCAAAAAACTGCTCGTAACATCTCGAAAAATACTACAATCATTATCCCTGAGCACAACATTCCGTCTTTCAAACCTGCTAAAGTTTTTGTAAATCAAGTCAAAAAATAAGTAGAGTATTAATTTCTAAAAGATAAAACATATGCCAAGCGGTAAAAAAAGAAAAAGACATAAAATGTCTACTCACAAACGCAAAAAGAGACTTAGAAAAAACAGACATAAAAAGAAAAAATAATCTTTTTCACGTCTTATTTTAGAAAAAGTAACGAGAACAAACTTAAATCTATCATAAAATTTTAAGTTTGTTCTTTGTGTATTTTATAGTATCATGATCGTACAATATACAGCATTAAAACTGTAATAGTACAAATTTTAATAGTCACAAGTAATAGAAAATGAATAGCGAACTTGTAGTTGATGTTCAATCATAAGAGATTTCTATTGCCGTGTTGGAAGACAAGAAACTTGTCGAACTTCAGAAAGAGGCAAGAGATATCTCGTTTGCAGTTGGCAACATTTATGCCGGGAAGGTAAAAAAACTTATGCCCGGATTGAATGCTGCATTTATTGACATTGGATACAAAAAAGATGCTTTTCTTCACTACTTAGACTTAGGTCCTCAATTTAAATCTGTAGACAAATTTTACAAACAAGCCTTAAGCGACACAAAACGATTTCCGCTAATACCTAAGATGTCTCTCGAAACGGACATCGACAAAGATGGCAGCATCAGTGATGTACTGAAAGTGGGACAGGAAATTTTGGTGCAAATAGCCAAAGAGCCTATCTCGACCAAAGGTCCGAGACTAACATCGGAATTGTCGTTTGCAGGCAGATTTCTGGTATTGATCCCTTTCAACGACAAGGTATCGATCTCGCAAAAAATAAAATCCAAAGAAGAAAGAGCCAGACTTCGTCAACTTATTCAAAGTATAAAGCCTAAAAACTTCGGCGTAATAGTTCGTACAGTAGCTGAAGGAAAAAAAGTTATCGAATTAGATAACGAACTAAAAACGTTAGTGAAGCGTTGGGAGGATAATCTTCCTAAAATTCAGAGGGAAAAGCTTCCTACATTAATATATGAAGAAACCGGACGCATAGTGGGTCTCCTGCGGGACGTATTCAACCCATCGTTTCAGGCTATTCATGTAAATGACAAGGAGGTACATAACCAAATCAGGGATTATATCAGCATTATAGATCCTGAGAAAAGAGATATTGTTAAGCTTTATACAGACGAACTCCCTATTTTCGACAGTTTTGCTGTTACCAAACAAGTAAAAGCCTTGTTTGGAAAAACCGTTACTTTCCGTAACGGGGCTTATCTGATCATAGAACATACCGAAGCTTTACACGTAATAGATGTAAACAGCGGCAACAGATCGAAGAACAAAGAAGCAGGACAGGAAAACAACGCATGGGAAGTTAACTCAGCAGCAGCAGAAGAAGTTGCCCGACAATTACGACTCCGCGATCTGGGAGGAATTATTGTTATCGACTTCATCGATATGTCGGAAGGCGAACACCGCAATAAGCTGATTGCACGAATGCAGGAATTGATGGCTAATGATAGGGCAAAACACAATATATTGCCACTGAGCAAGTTTGGGCTGATGCAAATCACACGGCAACGCGTGCGTCCCGAAATGGTAGTAGATACTACCGAAACATGCCCTACATGCTTTGGAAAAGGAGAGATTAAACCCTCTATTTTATTTACAGATTCGTTAAGATCTAAGATAAGTTATTTAGTACAAAAACTAAATGTGAAGAAATTCACCTTACATGTACACCCTTATGTCGCAGCATTTATTGACAAAGGATTCCCGTCTTTAAAATTGAGATGGAAGTGGAAATACAGCTTTGGGATGAAAATTATCCCCGACCAGAGCCTGGCTTTTCTCGAATACCGATTCTTTGATCAGAATAAAGAGGAAATAGATCTCAAACAAGAGATCGAACTCAAATGAGATAAACGGGTGCCTTCAACAAAGAATGCACCCGTTTTTTATTACCCTAAGAGAGTCGACTTTATGTAGAACTTAGTATATTTGCAAGTCTTTTTCGAAACATAAAGATCAACTAAGGTCTAAGACCATTTTATTACGCTTTTTTTTAAACAACTACTAATATTCTATGAATAAAAAGTATAACCGAACATTAGTCACTTCTGCCCTTCCCTATGCAAACGGACCGGTACACATTGGTCACCTGGCAGGAGTATATATCCCTGCTGATATATACGTCAGATATTTACGTCTCAAAGGCGAAGAAGTAATACATGTCGGAGGATCTGATGAACACGGTGTACCTATCACCATACGTGCAAAAAAAGAGGGAGTAACCCCTCAGGATATAGTAGATAAATATCATGGTATTATCAAAAAATCATTTGAAGAATTTGGTATTGCTTTCGACATATATTCTCGTACCAGCTCCGAGATACACAAAGAAACTGCATCCGATTTCTTCCTGAAACTATACAATAAAGGAGAATTCGAAGAAAAAACCAGTGAGCAATATTATGATGAAGAGGCTAAAATGTTTTTGGCCGATCGTTATATAACAGGAGAATGTCCACATTGTGGAAACCCAAACGCTTATGGAGATCAGTGCGAAGCTTGCGGAACATCTTTAAGCCCTACCGATTTAAAAAATCCAAAATCGACCATTACGGGCAATGCTCCGATAATGAAAGAAACAAAACACTGGTACCTGCCTCTTGATAAACATGAAGCATGGCTAAAACAATGGATTCTTGAGGATCATAAAGAATGGAAATCAAATGTATACGGACAATGCAAATCGTGGTTAGACATGGGGCTACAACCTCGTGCCGTAAGCCGTGACTTGGACTGGGGTGTACCTATCCCACTCGAAGGAGCAGAAGGGAAAGTTCTCTATGTATGGTTTGATGCTCCTATCGGATATATTTCGAATACAAAAGAACTTCTACCCGACAGTTGGGAAAAATGGTGGAAATCGGAAGATACAAAGCTTGTACATTTTATCGGAAAGGATAACATCGTGTTTCATTGCATCGTATTCCCTGCGATGCTAAAAGCGGATGGTTCGTATATTCTTCCTGAAAATGTTCCCGCCAATGAGTTTCTCAATCTTGAAGGCGATAAAATATCCACCTCACGCAACTGGGCTGTATGGCTGCATGAATATCTGGAAGAGTTTCCAGGTCAACAGGATGTTTTACGTTATGTATTGACAGCTAACGCCCCCGAAACCAAGGACAACGATTTTACATGGAAAGATTTCCAGGCTCGTAACAACAATGAACTGGTAGCTATACTTGGCAACTTTATAAACAGAGCATTAGTTCTTACACAGAAATATTTCGATGGAAAAGTTCCCGCCATTCATGAACTGACCGACTATGATAAGGCAACTCTTGCCGAGTTTGCTAACGTTAAGCAAAACGTAGAGAAATATCTGGAAAATTACAGATTCCGTGATGCTCTTAAAGAGGCTATGAATCTGGCTCGTATCGGTAATAAATACCTGGCAGATACCGAACCTTGGAAAACTGCAAAAACAGATATGCCACGGACAGAGACAATCTTGAATATCTCTCTGCAAATAACGGCAAATCTGGCTATTGCATTTGAGCCATTTCTTCCATTCAGTGCAAAAAAAATAAAGGAATTTTTGAATATCAAACATCTGGAGTGGAACCAATTAGGACAAACTAATATCCTTTTGGTAGGTCACACTTTAAATCAACCGGAGCTGCTCTTTGCCAAAATAGAGGATGAAACAGTTGAGCTACAAATACAAAAGCTTCAGGACACCAAAAAGGCGAATGAGGCTTCCGAATATAAAGCTGCACCTATAAAGTCAGCTATTCAATTTCCTGATTTTGAGAAAATAGATATCCGTATAGGGACAGTTCTCGAGTGTATAAAAGTACCTAAGGCTGATAAGTTACTACAATTTCTTATTGATGACGGTATCTCTAAACGTACTATCATATCAGGCATTGCACAATGGTATAAACCCGAAGATTTAGTTGGCAAACAGGTATGCTTTATCGCCAATCTGGAGCCTCGTAAATTACGTGGTATCGAATCGTGCGGAATGCTACTTTCGGTAGAAAACAGTGATGGCAACCTATCACTTATTCAACCCTCAGCATCAGTTACACCCGGAAGTAAGGTCGTATAAGCTATTATTAGCATAAGGTAATCTTAAAACAAATATAGAGCAGGGTATCCAAATTTTGGATACCCTGACTGTTTTGTATCACGGTCTCTTATTAAATATTCTGTCGAACTGCTAAGCAGCTACTAATCAAATAATTTACAACCTTAATAAAAAATATCTAACACTCATATATTTCCATCCAAAAATAAATTTAATTTACTATTAATAAGCTGATTAAAAAAATAAAAGACAAATACGAGATAGTTAAAAGTAGCTGAAAACAGAGAACATGTATTCTTAAAATGCAGGAACACACTATCTTTGCATTAATGTGTCATATATACACTCATAAATAACGGTTAAGTTAAAAAACACTATTTATGCAATTATGAAAATAACAGCTAGATTATTACTTGTTTTTATATTTTCCACTATTTCTTTTATATCAGGATATTCCCAAGTTGGTATCAATACCGAAAATCCTGATGAGAAAGCTATTTTGGAAATAGTAAGCAGCAACAAAGGGGTACTTATACCCAGAATGACAGAAGCAGAAAGAGATTTAATTAAACCGACTACCACAAATCAGCAAAGCCTCCTCATTTTTAATACAGATGAGGACTGCTTTAATTATTGGCATAAAATAGATAAAGAATGGAAGAGTATTTGTGGCAAAATAGGGAAAGCCGAGTTCGAGATTACAGATTGTAGTGCTGCAACGGTATCAGGGCAATATTTGTCTGCTACAGCTCTTACTCCGGCAAACTACATCACAGTACCTGTTAAAGTAACCAAAGCAGGAACTTATACAATAACAGCTATGCCCAACCCTGCGAACGGTTATTACTTTACCACTTCCGGCGAATTTCTGGCTACAGGGACGTATAATATTATTGTGCCCGGTGCAGGCACTCCAACTAATTTTACTCCTAACGGACAATTGGGGAATGATGTAAAAATCTCACTGAATGATGCCCTTTCAAGTTGTTCTGTTAATATTATCATTGAAGACTCCAGAGTAAAACCTCTGTATTCAATGACTTGCGGATCGACTATAGTCAATGGTGTCTATAAAGTTAATACACCACTTAATAATACCAATACCATAACAATGACTCTCGCCGTAGAAGCTGCAGCAAGTGGAGCAAGTTATATTATTACAACGAATACTGTTGACGGGATCAGCTTCTCCGGTTCGGGGATCTTAATTGGCGGTACTAACCAGGTAGTAACATTATATGGTACAGGCACTCCTACTTCGATGGACGATAAAAGGTTAACAATCACCTCAAACAGTACATCTAATGTAGCGACCTGTTCGGCATCTGTAACTATGGCTTATACCAAGAAAAGAGTGCTGACTATGGGAATTGACAAAAATGGTTATGGTTATAATTTTAGCGGAACAGCCGCATCGAACAGGTTATTAACTACAGCCACCAATTTTGGAACTTTACCGAATAGTGTAGTAAAATCCGAAGGATTTGATATTATTGACGGAGGACAGAACCCGTCAGATGCAAGTATGCAAACTTGGTTATTAGGTACTAATCCGGTAGATATTGTAATATTCGGTTATGACAATTATAGCTTAAATACTACACAAGCAGGGTATTTAGCACGGTATTTGGCAAATGGCGGAGTTGTGCTGGCTTTTCAGGACAGAACAGATCCGCTCGTCAGTCGAAATTTTATCCAGGCAGTATTTAGTGACAATTCGATGACAACAGCCTATGCCGGCCCTCCAGGGGCTATCTATAGGTTTGTATTTACTAACAATGAGGTATTAAACGGCCCTTTCGGTGATATCAGAGGATTGCAATGGGGAGAGGATGCATCTACAACAGTACGAGTAAGCGGATTACCTGTAGGTACAGTCACTATCCTTAGTACAGATCAGGATATTTCGGGTAATACTACAGGAACAGGAAGCGCAACAGCCTTTATGCATAATTCTCTGAATTTAATATGGGTTGGAGATGGCGGATTTAATTCTAGCAATGCTTTTTCCGAGCCGACTATCTGCCCCTTTAAACTCGATGCCAATAACTTTCCCGTGTCAAAACCCAACTATGGCAGAGGCACTAGATACCCTGTATATAATTCAATTTTCACAGCCAATGCAATAGCATGGGCTATGAAAAAAGCGCAATTTAAGAATCAATAAAGAAAGACATTTTATAACACAAAAAAGGAGCCGATTAATTATAATCGGCTCCTTTTTTATATATAAATCTGTTCGTCTTCATTCTGCCAATGAGTTCCAGCCTTGAGCCTTAAGCTCGATTTCTGTACTATCACGCGTTTCCAAAGCTAAGCCTAAAGATTCGTTAGTAATATGCCCTATCACATGTACACCTTTCATCTTCGACACTTTATCATGCTGATGCAGGGGTACAGTGAACAGCAATTCATAGTCCTCACCTCCATTAAGGGCAACAGTAATAACATTGAGGTTAAATTCTTCTGCCATCACAGCCGTTTGATAATCTAATGGAAGTCTTTCTTCATAGATTCTGCAACCGACCTTACTTTGTCTGCAAATATGAATAAGTTCCGATGATAATCCATCGGATATATCCATCATGGATGTAGGCACAATACCTTCTTTTGCCAAAGCTTCTATGATATCTTTACGAGCTTCAGGCTTCAGTTGTCTTTCAAGCAAGTACTCTCTTCCTGAAAAATCAGGTGTAAAGTCGCTTTTTCCGTCAAAAACAGCTTTCTCTCTTTCGAGAAGCTGAAGTCCCATGTAAGCAGCTCCAAGATCTCCCGAAACACAGATAATATCGTTTTCTTTTGCTCCGTCACGGGTTACAATCTTGCCTTCGATACCCTCTCCGATACAGGTGATAGATATACACAAGCCGGTAAGAGATGCGGAAGTGTCGCCTCCTACAATATCTACCCCATATTGCTCACAAGCCAGTTGCAGACCTGCATAAAAATCTTCGAGATCCTCTACAGAAAATCGCTTTGAAACACCCAACGATACCGTTATCTGCTTAGGTTGCCCGTTCATCGCATAAATATCCGAGAAGTTTACTACTGCCGATTTATAACCCAAATGTTTCAGAGGTACATATATCAAATCGAAATGTATTCCCTCAAGCAAGAGATCCGTCGTTACCAACACTCTTTGATTTGCACTATCAGCATAAGAGAGAACAGCAGCATCATCTCCCACTCCTAAAACGGAACTTGAATGCTTTAGCTTTATATTCTCTGTAAGATGCCTGATTAAACCAAATTCTCCGAGCGAAGCAATTTCTGTACGTTGTTGCATTATTTATTTTTATAGTTTTATAGTTAACGAGTAAACAAGCTGACGAGAAAATGAGATACTCATCTACTTGTTTACCTGTTTACTCATTTACTGTTCAGTCTTTTGATAACTTCCTGTATGATAAATGCCATTTTAGGCTGAGCTATTTTAGCAGCTTCCTGTACTTCTTCGTGAGTCACTTCCACAATTTTACCTATTACACCCAAATCGGTAATAATAGAAAATGCAAGTACTTTCATCTTGGCATGGTTTGCGACTATTACTTCAGGTACTGTAGACATTCCTACAGCATCGCCACCCATAATACGGAAATAGTTATATTCCGCAGGAGTTTCGAATGTAGGCCCCTGCGTTCCGACATATACACCATGTTGCAACTTTATATTATTTTCCTTAGCAATTTCCATTGCCAATATGCGAAGGTCTTTGTCATAGGCATTGCTCATATCGGGAAAACGAGTCCCTAATTCATTGAAATTCTTTCCATGCAACGGATGCTCAGGGAACATATTGATATGGTCGTCAATCAACATAATATCGGCAATATCAAAGCTTCCGTTCATTCCGCCTGCGGCATTCGAGACAAATAGGTATTTTACATCAAAGCCTGAAATACACGAACCGGAAACGTTACTTCTTTCATCGTATAGCCTTCATAATAATGAAAACGCCCTTGCATGGCAATCACTTCATTATCGCCCAGTTTCCCGAAAATCAGTTTTCCGCTATGCCCCTCTACGGTAGATACCGGAAAGTTAGGTATTTCAGTATAAGGTATTTCTCTTTTATCGGTAATGGCATTTGCCAGTTCTCCTAAGCCTGTTCCGAGAATAATAGCAGATTGAGGTATATGTCCTACTTTGCTTTTTATATAATCGGCGGTTTCACGAATTTTCTCTAACATGATCTACGATTTTATTATTAAATAGTGTTTTATCTTCTTCATTTACAAAGCTTACACGAATAGGCAGATAATAAAGGATCGACTTTATATCCTGATCAAGATTATTCATCGAACGAAAACGTGCTGCATCTTTTTCTGTAACAATAATGACTTTCTCTTTATCTCCCATACCACTAAGACAAGACTTCATCGCTGAAATATCTTTCGCTGTGAACTGATAATGATCAGGATATTGTATTGTCTCGGCTTTCTTTACATATCTCTTTACCTTTTTGAAAAAAGGACGTGGGTTTGCAATACCTGCCACAAGCAGAACATCTTTATTTTGCAGTTTCTTTAAAGATAGTTCTTCTTCATTTTCAACAAAAACAGGTATCAGCGATCCGTATCTGAAAGAGGTATAAAATAAATCCTGATAAGGATATGCATGAATATCTTTTGCCAGTAATCTCAATTCAAGAGGAGTGATACCATCAGGACATTTAGTTACAATAATCATATTGGCTTTCTCGGCATAGTGCACCGGCTCACGCAAACGTCCGGCAGGCAATAATTTATCCTGAGTCATCAATCGGTTATAGTCGGTCAATAGTATTGTAAAAGAAGGTCTTACATATCTATGTTGAAAAGCATCATCCAGTAGAATAACATCTGGTTTCTCACCATCCGGTAAAGCCAAAAGGTATTCAATCCCCCTTTGTCTTTCGCTATCCACTGCAACTATTACATCCGGAAATTTACCCTTTATCTGATAAGGTTCATCCCCTATCTGATCCACAGTCGAATCTTTTTCAGCTAACACAAAACCTTTAGTCTTGCGTTTATATCCTCTGCTTAGTACAGCAACCCGATAATCGGGTTGTAAAAGTTCTATTAAATATTCGGTATGAGGCGTCTTTCCTGTACCACCAACCGTTATATTACCTACACAAATAACAGGAATACTGTATTCCTGTTGTTTTAATATTTTACACTCAAATAATTTGTTGCGTACAAATACAACAAAACCATACAACCACGATAGAGGCAGTAACCACTTTTTGATATGTAAGTTGTTATGAGGCATAGTACACCAACTATTTTAATTTAACTGCAAATCGTAAGGCATACGTGCCTGTATGAAGTCTTGCTCTTTGAGGTCTTTTATATCTTTAATTGTTTTCAGCAAGTGAAAATCAGAACCTAAATACTCTTTCAAGGCACGGGTCGCTATATCCTCAGTCTGGCTTCTGAAAAGAGCTTCGAAAGGGCTTACGAGTTTGGGGTATTCACTGATTGAATAATCAGTGATATTAGCAAGATTAGCAGCTTCTTTAAGGGCATCGTCCATACCCCCGATAGCATCAACAAGACCTACTTCAAGCGCCTGCTTACCTGTCCAAACCCTTCCTTCCGCTATCTTCTCAAGAGCTTCCAACGGAATATTCCTTCCTTCGGAACAACGGCTAAGGAACAGTTTATAACCCCTTTCGATATATTGTTGAAGAATTGCTTTTCCTGTTCGCTCATAGGACGGGTTACGTCCCCATAGTCGGAGAATTTATTTGTTTTCACATTATCGAAACTCAAACCTACTTTATTTGTCAACCCCTCTGCATTAGGAAACATCCCAAAAATTCCTATCGAACCCGTAAGTGTTGTAGGTTGGGCATATATTTTAGAAGCATTACTCGATATATAATATCCTCCCGATGCAGCATAGTCTCCCATCGAAACCACTACCGGTTTTTTAGCCTTAAGGTTTGCCACTGCCTTCCATATCTGTTCCGAAGCATATGCACTACCTCCGGGAGAATTCACCCTAAAGACAACCGCTTTCACCTTATCATTGTCCTGTAATTTCTCTATTTCTTTAATGATATATCTATCATTGATATCGGTAGGCTTAGTTCCACTAACAATGGAACCCTCAGCATATAGAATCGCAATTTGATCCGACGATTTAGATTTTTGAGAGTCAGCCACAGTAGTCATATCTGCAACCGATGCCAGATTCAATTTCTTAGATTCATCAATATCCAGTAAACTTCTCAAATATCCTCTAACCTCCGAATCATACATCAAAGTATCTATCAGATGATTCCTCACACTAAACTCACCTTCCTGAAATGCAGGCAGAGTATCCGTTAACTGATTCAATCGCTCAACAGGAATATCACGGGAGTCGGAAATTCTGCCCAGAATAGTCAACCAGATATCATTTACATAAGAACTGACCTGCTCTTTATTAGCATCGCTCATCTTATTCAAAATGAAAGGCTCTACGGCAGATTTGTAAGTTCCCACTTTAAATATTTGCATCTCTACCCCTATTTTGTCGAGTAAACCTTTGTAAAAGGTAGGGCTAACTGATAATCCCTGCAAGTTAAGTGAACCCTGAGGATTCATTATTACCTTATCTGCGACTGTAGACAAGAAGTAACCTCCTTGTGTATAATCATCGGCATAAGCGATTATAAATTTGCCGCTTTCTTTAAAATCAGACAATTGATTTCGAATCTCAGTCAGCGAAGCGCTCGAAGCCATAAAATAGCCTGAGCTTATATAGATCCCTTTTATATTATCATTATTCTTGGCTTTCTTTATTGCGGACAAGATATCCGTCAAAGCCATTTCTCTAGCTTCTCCAAGATTGAAAAGCTCGAGTATAGGATTCTCCACAACCCGGTCTTTCATTACTCCGGTCAAACGGATCGACAGAACCGAATTATTCTTTAAGACAAATGTCTCCGAAGAACTACTTAATAACACTCCGATAAACCCGAAAAACAATAGTGCGAGCACTGCACCTATAATAAAACTGCTGATCAGTATTCCTACTATCGAAGCCAATACACTTTTAAGAAAATCTTTCATGTAACGAAAAATTAAGCAATTTGTAAAGACACACCACCACAACTTAACAAATATAGGTAAAAATATTTTAGATAAACGCTATACTCACCTAAAATAGTGCCATTGGCCACATTGGCTAAAACAAAAAGGAGTCGATTTTTCAATCAACTCCTTTTCACTATATAGCATTATTTATTTTTATTCCGCTAAATATCTTTCAGCCTCGATTGCTGCCTGACAGCCGGTTCCGGCAGCTGTAACAGCCTGACGATAAACAGGGTCGGCAACATCTCCTGCTGCAAATACTCCGGGGATGTTTGTCTTTGGACTATCCGGTATTCTTTTTATATAACCTGTTTCATCCAATTCTAATTGACCTGCAAAAATATCTGTATTCGGTTTATGACCGATAGCAAGGAAGAACCCATCGATACTGATATCAAATTTTTCCTCATTAGCCTTACCCAAATGTCTTACCAAATGAGCTCCCTCAACCCCATTTTCGCCGAAGAGTCCCAGTGTATTTGTATTAAAGAGAATTTCGATCTTTTCATTTTTCTTCACCCTATCCTGCATCACCTTAGATGCTCTCAGATGTGATTTACGAACAATAAGATAAACCTTACTTGCTAATCCTGCCAGATAAATCGCTTCTTCGCAAGCAGTATCTCCACCACCTACTACACCTACCACTTTTTTACGATAGAAAAATCCATCGCAAGTAGCACATGCCGATACTCCCATGCCGGCATATTTAGCCTCATCGGGTATACCCAGATATTTGGCTGTTGCTCCCGTAGATATTATCACCGTATCGGCTTCGATTTCGGTTTTTCCATCCACTGTTATTTTTTTAGGTGTCGATTTCAAATCTACGGCAGTAACTATTCCAGTACGTATATCAGCACCATAGCGACCTGCTTGTTTTTTCAAATCGTCCATCAGTTCTGTGCCGGTAACCCCTTCCGGATAGCCCGGAAAATTTTCCACTTCTGTAGTCGTTGTCAGCTGACCACCGGGTTGTATTCCTTCATATAGAACCGGAGCTAGATTTGCTCTTGAAGCATAAATTGCAGCAGTATACCCTGCCGGTCCTGAGCCTATAATCAGGCAACGTACTCTTTCACTCATCGCAATTATTTTTGTTTTATTATTTCGATATTAAATATAAAAATATAGATTATACTTATAACAACAGATCATTATTATTCCTTATTTTCTATTTGAACATAAACAGAATCTATAGTAAATAAGGCTATTAACGCAAATCGATCACTTCAACCTGAGGATACTCCTTTTTATTAAAGACAAACGTATTATCCGGCAGATTCACTCCTGTTTGAAGTTTGGTTATTATCAGGTGATTATTTACACCATCTTTTCCAAATGTATTAACCGAAGTAAATATATTGGTTGCCTTATCTATATGTATCACCATCTTTGTAAATTCGGTTTTCTTTCCTACAGGAATCATCTCTACAACATATACCGTTTTACCATTCTCTTTTTTCTCGCCTTTATAGTTAAGTTTGAATCCTGTTTTGTATAAGCTTAATAAAACGGATGGACTAACCCCTGCCAATTCTTCTCCGGTTGGATTGCTTACATTCACTTCATCCCCTCCTTTGGCATATACCCATTGGGTTTTTCCGTCGAACCAGGTAATACCATCGGGTACATCGATCTTAAATTTATTACCTTTGAGATAGGCTTTACCATCCTGACTATAAACCGTTTTACCTTTTACATCTTCGCTATTAACAGTAAAAGAGGCGGTAATTCCTCCGGCATTATTATAGGCGAGATTCGCCTTATCCAGAATACCTTTAGCGTCCTGAGCTTTGAGACAGAAAACACAAGAAAGGAAAGTTAATATCAATAAATTCTTTTTCATAATGTCATTTTAATTTTCTCTTTAGACCAATCTAATATCAAAACGTTTAATTCGACAGCAACGGATTATACATCATGATAGCATGATTCTCGGTAACTAACTCTTCGGTCTGCCTTCCGTCCAACAAATTAGTCTTCCGTTTCCAGACCTTATTATGTCTGGTATAACCGCCCCACCATTGTTGCTGAATCATATGATCGGTTTCGAACACCTCAAATGTATCACTTATTGGAGAATCTGACAATAATTCGCCATGAAGAAATTCATCATCCAACCATAAATTGATTCGAAATGCACTACTTGTATTATTCGTCAGTTGCAGATCTATATAATTATATGATAAGGTTGCACCACAGGCGAACGGTATTTTTCTGTTCACATCGGGGAATACATCAAAACTATGCCTCCACCGCTCGGTTACCTCCAAATCGGAATGTAATGCCATCCAGTACAAGAGATTACCCAGCTGGCACAAACCTCCTCCAATATCAGTAGATATTTTTCCGTTATGCAAAGCCAAACCTTCGAGATAACCTTTGGATTTGGAAGGACGCCCGACCAGTTTCCATATCGAAAACACCTGCCCCGGCTTTATAACTACACCGTTAATTCGGGCAATCGCCAAACGTAAATTGGTGATCTTATTGTATTGTAAATACATATCCACATCTTTGAGTGGACGAAGCAACATCGATCTATGTTTTTTCACAGAATGAATACAAGCCACATTCTTTATATCAATAGTACCATATCGGGAATTATTTTTCACCCAAAAATATTTCCTTTTTAGAATAAAGTACTCTTTTCCAAAATAACGCCTTAACGAACCTCTATGCTCAGGTTTCAGAACTTTTTTAAAAATCATGTGTCAGTGTTTTAGATAGTATAGAAGATAGGTTATAATCTTATTTTTGCTTCAAGCAATCCTCCAAAGAAAAAATCCGTTCCATCAATTGCCACTTTTCCTCGGAAGTTCCTCCTGCATCGACATCCTGAAACTGCAACATAAAATCCTCCCATTCCGCCTGACGCTCGTAGGTCGCCAGTTTTCCAAAGGCTTCATCCCAATTAAAATCAAGAGGAGTTTCTACAATCATCACCTCCATACTTCCGATAAGATAAATCTCCATATCCAGTATTCCGGCTTCGCGGATACCTTGGGAATTTCTTTCCAGATGTTCCTACTATTGTGCCAATATTTATACTGCTCTATTTTATCTCCTTCCAGTTTCAATTTAAGAAACTGACAATAACGCTTTGTCTGAGTTGGGTAAGGCTCTCTTATATACCCCGATTTAAGGTCTCCCATGGCAATTATTCTGAGATTTAATAATCAAATAGAACTCAATTTTGTTCCAGACTATACTCATCCATAATAAGCACCTCTCTGGGCTTACTACCCTGAGTACCTCCCACAATTCCGGCAGCTTCGAGCTGATCCATCAATCGCCCGGCACGATTATATCCTATCGAGAATTTACGCTGAATAAGCGAAGTCGAACCTTGTTGATGAACAACAATCAAACGGGCGGCTTCTTCGAAAAGAGGGTCTTTGTCACTCAAATCAACAGAACCCATTTTGTCGTCACTGCCTCCCTCTCCCACAAATTCGGGCAATTCGAAAGCATGAGAATATCCTTGCTGTTTTCCGATGTATTGAGTAATTTCTTCCACTTCGGGCGTATCTACAAAAGCACATTGTATACGTACCAAATCGCTACCCTGAGAGAACAACATATCTCCCCTACCTATCAGTTGATTCGCTCCCGACATATCCAGAATGGTACGCGAATCTATTTGTGACGTCACACGGAAAGCCATACGGGCAGGGAAGTTCGCCTTAATGGTTCCTGTAATGATATTGGTAGTAGGGCGTTGAGTAGCAATAATCATGTGCATTCCTACAGCGCGCGCTTTTTGAGCAATACGGGCAATAGGCATTTCTATTTCTTTTCCGGCAGTCATTATCAAATCGCCGAACTCATCTATTATAACAACTATATAAGGCAGAAAACGGTGTCCTTTCAGAGGGCTCAACCTGCGTTTTCTGAACTTTTCGTTATACTCCTTTATTGTCCTTACACTGGCAGCCATCAACAACTCATACCTGTCGTCCATCTCTTTTGTCAGAGAATTTAATGTCTGAGTCACTTTAGTTACATCCGTTATAATAGCCTTTTCAGCATCGGGAAGTTTTGCCAGATAATGCTTTTCGATCGTTGAATAGATATTGAACTCTACCATTTTAGGATCGACCAACACCATCTTCATTTCTGCCGGATGTTTTTTATACAGCAGAGAAGTAATAATAGCATTTAATCCCACCGATTTTCCCTGACCTGTTGCTCCTGCCACCAACAAGTGAGGCATTTTGCATAAGTCGAACATAAATATTTCGTTGGTAATCGTTTTCCCTAAAGCGACAGGCAGATCGTAACTACATTCCTGAAAGCGTTTCGAAGCAATAACCGATTGCATAGACACAATTTGAGGATCTTTATTCGGAACCTCTATCCCGATCGTACCTTTACCCGGCATTGGAGCAATGATACGAATACCTAAAGCCGATAAACTCAGAGCTATATCATCTTCCAGATTTCGAATCTTCGAGATACGCACTCCGGCCTGAGGAACAATCTCATAAAGCGTGATAGTAGGCCCTACGGTTGCTTTTATAGACGTTATCTCAATTCCGTAATTGCGCAGGGTATTTATAATTTTATCTTTATTGGCCTTTTGTTCAGCCATATCCACCCCTTTTCCTGTATTGTCATAAACCCTCAACAAGTCTGACGATGGAAAATTGAAGTTAGATAAATCCTTTGTTGGATCATAATCTTCCATCTCTTCCACATCCGAAGCAGTCAATTCTCGTTCTTCTCTATCGAGAACAGGACTAACGGGAGAAGTATTCCGTTTTTCCTGATATGCTTCCTCGTGAGGAATAACCACTTCAAAATCATCTTCAACATCAATCGTACGAGAAGGCCTGTTTATAATCGGTTTATTCTGTATAGAAGTAGTATATATAGAAGAAGACAGTTCTCTTTGCAAATCATCGTCTACAGGAAGTAGATCATCCTCTTGCAGGTTATCCTCATCGGTATCATCTCCTTTTTTCTTTCTCCGAATCCAATTGATGATTTTTCTCAATACAGAATTTTTCTCTATAATTTCATTATCGTCTTCCGCCTCTTCAAAATCATCCTCCTCAATTTCATCATTTTTAGGAAGACCATTCGATCGGGGAAATAAATTCTTAAAGAATCCGACCGAAGTCTGTTTTGTTATGATTATAAAAACGACAAGCAACAATACAACAATAAGCGATACCCCGATACCACCCAAAGCGGTCTCTAAGAGCTGTTCTAAGACCGATCCATGGCTTCCACCCCAAATTATATGGCTATGAGGAAATATTTTGGTCAGAACAAATGAGCTGAAAATCGAACCCCAGATAAGAATAAAAGAACACAGGATAAATGCACGAAGAATAGAAATTGTCTTTATTCCTATCAAACGGACTCCTATTATCCCCAGAAATATAGGTATGACAAGAGAAAACACTCCGCAATACTTATTAATGAGTGCTTCAGCAATAAAAGCTCCACCAACACCTGTCCAGTTACTGATGTCCTGCTTATGAATTATTAAATCTATAAAATACTTATTTGCAACCTTGCTCTGATCTGCTGCACCGGTAAAGAAAAAAGAAATCATTCCAATAAGCATAAATAAAGCGATAAAGATCACACACACTCCCATTAAAAAGTGTCCTCTTTCGCTACGCAGAAAACGAAGCACATTCGATGTCCTTTTCGTACTCTTTTTTTTCTTTTTACTCTTTTTTGCAGGCATATACATTTCTTAAATTAGGAACAAAGATACATTTTTTTCATTGTAGAATCAATATACATTAAACATACATTATCCGATAAAAAAACTTAATCGCATTTTATAACACATTGATTATTTCAATCTTCATTTTTCACGCTTAAGAACACACAAGTCTTTCAGCATTAACTATAGGAAATCGGAATATCGCAGATAAAGATTACCCATTCCGATAATAGAATGTTAATTAACTTTACAGTAAAAAAGTTTTACACATACCCTCATTGATATTCGATTTTTTATTGCAAATAACAAGCCTTTTCGTTTTACGAAAAATAAAACATCTTCATATTCTATAATGGCTTCAAAAAGGAGTGATCCTCACACCGCAGAATGTTAATTAACTTTTTGGGGAGAGTTGTGAATTAGTGAAAAAATGTAAAATTATTCCGTTTGGAATTTTTCGTTAAACAATACAGAAACCACAACAACCCGCTCATAGCCCTGGATTGGCAAAGAAGTACACGGAACTTCTTTGCCAGAAGGCAAATAGATAAAAATCAAATGACATTAAAATTTCATCCTTAAATATTAAAATAGCATTAAGAGAACGAATATTATGAACATTAAAATACCTATCTTTGTTAAAGATGGTTCAATCTTAAATAAAACCGTAATAAAAAAAGATATGAAAACAGATTTAAGCTCTCAGATTACGTTAGAAAGGATACCTCAGAGATACTATCATCCTACTAATGCTTTTGAGCAAACCGCCTTGACGCGCTATGAAAAAATTGACACACAGATCTACGAATCATCAAAAGCAGCATCTAATTATGTTGCCCGTAAGATCGGTGAGGAAATTAGAAGAAAGCAAGAAACCAAAGAGTATTATGTACTGGCTCTTCCCGGAGGACATTCGCCACAAACCATTTATCAGGAACTGGTTAGATTACACAAAGAGGAAAGACTTAGCTTCCACAATGTCGTGATTTTTAGTGTGTATGAATATTATCCTCTTCAAAAAGGATCGGACAGCAATTTACAATTATTAAAAGATCTTCTTTTAGATCACGTTGATATAGATTGGACTAAAGTATTTTCGCCTGACGGTGAAGTTGCAAAGGACCAGATCTTCTCGCATTGCAAATCTTATGAGGATAAGATTGAAAGCTTTGGAGGAATAGATCATCTTCTACTTGGTTTAGGTAGAGGTGGAAACATCGGAGTTAACATTCCGGGATCAAACATCAATTCTCAAACCCGTATCATATTACTCGATCACCAATCACGTAAAGAAGCGATAAACACCTTCGGATCTTTAGATAAAGTACCCGAAAGTGCCATTACAATGGGAATTTCGACCATGCTAAAGGCTAAAAAAATCACCTTGATTGCTTGGGGCGAAGACAAGGCTCACAGCGTAAAA
>JALQSN010000802.1:0-21728 GCA_023690525.1 Holotrichia oblita | reverse complement strand
AAACAGGTGCTAAGATTGTTTTACGTGCATTGGAAGAACCTGTACGTCAAATCGCAGTAAACGCAGGACTGGAAGGTTCTGTAATTATCGACGCTATCAGACGTTCCGGAAAAATCGGTTACGGTTATGACGTTACCAAGGAAGAATACGTTGACATGGTTGAAGCAGGAATCGTTGACCCTGCAAAGGTAACACGTTCCGCACTCCAGAACGCTGCCAGCGTTGCGGGTATGGTTCTTACAACCGAAAGCCTTGTAGCAGACAAGAAAGAGGAAAACCCCGCTCCTGCAATGCCGGGCGGTGGTATGGGTGGAATGGGCGGAATGTATTAATAACCCGTTCTAAACTTTATCCCGATAATTTCATAAAAAAACCTGCCTCGTATGGTTTACAATACCATACGAGGCAGGTTTTTATTTTGATTAACCTAACTCACTGCTTGTTGAAATAACTTTTCCGCAATTTCGTTATACTCCTCCGGTACACGGTACGAATGATATGAACCCGATTCTTTTTCAGAGAACCCTATCGAATAATATTCATCGGAATAAAAACCGCCGACATTATAAACCTTAAGAACCGAAAGCAATTTTAAAACATCAGGGTTTCCGTTTAATATAACTTCATTCAACAATATCTCTTTCGCTTCATAACCATTTTCTTCTTTACTATTCACGAGCCAAAGATTTACGTCATATTTATCCAAATTCTTTTTTATATCGGGGAACTCTAAACCTATCTCTTTCATAGCCGCAATTAAGTTTTTATAATGCGAAGTTATCGTAAAGGTATAGTTATACATAACATTATAATCAGGGCTTCCGTTATAGCCATAATATGCTCCGTTCCTATACTCCATGTTACTCCCCACTCCGGTGAAAAATTTAAATTCAATGCTTCCCAAAACACCAGTATCAGCGGTATTCTTTACATCGTAGGTTTCAGAAACATAATCTTTCTTAAACGCTTCAAAAAGCTTTTCATAATCAACATTGTCAATCGTATAATCCGTAAAGTCACCGACAAGACCGAAAACAAACATTTGCCTTTCTGTTACAATATCCTTTTTCGCTACTCCGCTTATAAAATCAACAACGACATTTCTATATTCAGAGTTATAATAAAGCCGTTCCAGATTCTTAATTTCTTCAAAATCCATACGGATATTAAATTCCATCTTTTTTCCGTTTTTTAATTTGTATTCAACAACAAGTGTACTCCTATTAATAAAATAATTATTTTCAACACTGCTTTCATGTGCTTGCAGGATAAGGTCTATATTTTCCTTTTTTGAAAAGATAAACTCTGCTTTATTCTCGAAATAATTATTATAATCTACATAAGTGTTGCTGTAGCCGTTATTATCTTCAAACTGCCTCATAGATTCCACTCTAACGCTTTCCACGTCATCTGCACTAGGAACATAACTGCCTATTCCGAAACCGTTTAAATTTAACAAAGCGTACGAAACAAGCAAAGAACCCGCAAATGTCGCGACATACCTTGCAAGGCATATTAAAGGCTTCTTTATACCGCGTTTAAGCACTATATCGTAGAGTATAAAGATAATTATTGTAGATATAATCATTGCGGTAATGTAACCGACTATATTTCCGCTGGAGTACCCGTAGGAAGATTCGCTTATAACCCCGTTTGCAACAGCTTCTTCCCACCATATCTTATCTTGTAGTTCTGTGCTTAAAAGTGCGGAAAACATTCCCGTTATGCAAAAGATTGTAGTAGTTATTATCGAGTGATAGATTATCTTATTTAAAACACCTCTGCCTGTCTGTTCAACTTTACGCCGTTTCGTTAAAAAATACGCTCCGAAAATAAACAAAGCGGTTATAATCAATACGGGGATTATAATTTCCGGTCTTGATACGGGAGACGGCTTATATACTTGCCATGAGATAAAGCTATAATATGTCATGCCATATAGAAACGCAAAAGGCGAAACCGACATAACAATGTCTATTACGAGATTCTCTATATTTACAGCATAAACATTCTTATATATAAGGAAAAGTGTTATAAACGGAACTGCGGGTATAATTGCACCTATTATAAAAGGCATAACCGCGGATTCAAACAGCCGTCCGCAGAGAGAGATTGAAAACACGACAAGGCAATAAAAAAATATAACTCCTACAATACCGCCGAGCAACATTAAAAATATCGTTCCCGGATTTGTTTTCAATACATAATTAAGCCGATCACCGATACTAGAAGATGTTCCGTTAATTAGCAATATAAAAAAACCTAAAACCACACTTATAACATAGAACATAATCATAGGAATTATTCCTGCCGCAAAATCCGTCCAAAAACGTTCTTTATGGGATAAAGGCAAAGAATACCGAATATCTGTCAAGCTTTTTCTCCATAAATAATCAAAGCATTTTAATATATTCATGAAAGGAATTATAACCATACCGCAAAAAGCAAAGAAACATAAAACGCCAAGTGCAGTTCTTAAATCAACTTTATAACCGCTTAAAAAACTGCCATTAATCAATACACAAATAAGCGGTATTGAAAAAACCGAACACAGAGCGAACACTATAAGTTGTTGACGCATACTTGTCAGCCGCCATAAAAAATAGGTTTTCATTCGCGGAATATTCATCTTAAAGCGATTTTCCCGCGTCTGATACGCCGTCGATTCCGCTTGCATACTCATAACCAAGCACCTCCATTTCATAAATGAATATTTCTTCCAGTGTCAGAGGAAGCATATCAAGTAGTTTAGGCTTATGCGGCATTAACTTTTCCCGAATATCCTCGCTTTCACCCCTGACAATCAAATAAACCACAGAGCCGTTTCTGTCAAAATGAAGCAGTTCAAGCCCCATATTTTTGAAATCTTCTTTTGAGCAAGGAGCGTCAAAAGCAGTTTGGATTTTATGCACGTTCCCTTTCAGACTGTCAAGCTCTCTGTTGAAAACTATATCTCCTTTATGGATAAGACCCGCTCTGTCACAGAACTCGTCTATTTCTTTCAAGTTATGCGATGAGATTATTGCTGTAAGATTATTGTCCAGCATTGCGTCAACCAGCATTTTTTTTACTATTATTCGCATTGTCGGGTCAAGTCCGTCAAACGCTTCGTCCATCAATAAATAATCTGTCTGACAGGCAAGTCCGCAAATTACCACAGCTTGCCGCTTCATTCCTTTTGAAAAAGTTGAGAGTTTTTTATCTAAAGGAAGCTTTAGGATTTTCCATAACGAATTAAATTTATCATCTGAAAATTTACGGTAAAATAGTTTATAATAACGTTTCATTTCGTTCAATGTATAATTGTTCCATTGTGAAGTTTCATCGTTTATAAAAAACACCCTCTCTTTTACCGCGGGATTGTCATAAACCCTCTCGTCATCTATAAAAGCTTCTCCAGAATCCGCCCGATATACACCCGATAAAATCCGCAGTATAGTAGATTTCCCCGCTCCGTTCGAGCCTAGTAACCCAAACGCAGAACCGCTCGGAATCTCGAGGTTTATCGCGTCCAGTGCTATGCTTTTATCAAATTTCTTTGTTAAATTTTCAAGCCTAATCATATACCGTAATCCTTCCTTTCCCTATTTTCAAAATTATCAAAATTACCGAAATTTCCAAGTTTTTCAAGCTCATCATGAAGAGTTTTCAATGCAACGCCAAGTTTTAAAGCAGCAGACGCGGCGGTAATAAATTCCGCAACCGCTTTGTCCTTTAAAACCTGTATGGTATCCCTTGCTCGTGCTACATAGCTCCCTTTTGCGGGTACAGAATATATCAAGCCTTTTTGCTCTAAAAGCTGATAAGTTTTTTGCACTGTATTCGGGTTCACTCCCAGTTCCTTAGCAACCTCACGCACAGCGGGTAAGCGTTCGTTTTCGAGCATAATCCCGTTGGAAATCAATTCGGTTATGCGATTTTCAAGCTGTTCATAAATAGGTGCGCCGCCTTTTATATTTAACGAAAACATAAAACCATCTTTCCTTTCTGTTTCATTCTAAGAATTCCATTGAGCATATTCAATTTCGCTGACAGGATTAAACCAGTTGTCAAAATATACCGTTAACCCCTTATCTTTTAACTCATTATACAACTCTTCAGCCATTTCTTTATATTCCGGTGGTATAACGTATCTTGTATTATAATCAATCATTATCCCATAACCGGAATCGTCAACAAGGTGAACCGGTTGCATGACCGACAGAAGTTTCAACGCCCTTTCATCACTTGCAATTGCCGCTTCGGTGAGAGAAACGCATTGGTTTATATATTCGCTTGAAATTGAAAAATCAATATAATCAGAGTAATATAAATAAACAGGTTTTTCCTTTAAATCATCTAACATATTAGGTATTTCGATGTTGTATTTATTCAAAACTTCAAGCGTATTGGAATATGATTGTTTTATATAAAACAAAAAATCATAAGTTCTTCCCATGTATTCTGATTCTCTTTGTTCCAAACGTATATTTACAATAGTTACAGGTGCAACATTTTTATTAACCGCTATATTTTCCGGTTCGTTTTCCGCAAGATAATCCTTTTTTATCGCTACGTATAAATCTTTCGCAATTTCACTATTTTGAGTAACAGTTGTAGGATTATAATTATAACGTTCTGAAATCAATGATTTCAGTTCAAAACTTTGGAAGGAGCATAATTTATCATTAATATACTTATCAAAATGTTCTACTTGTTTTTCCTTGTATGATTGGTCGTTTATAAGAGGGTAAATTTTCATCCTGTCAAAATTTATTCCTCTTACTACTTGCCGTCCGTCTTTTAATTTGTATACTACTTGTGCGTATTGGAGGTAGTTGTTATATTCGTTATACGCTCCGCTAACACTGTCTGCGTGTAGGTTTTTGATATATTCCGCCATTTCTTTTTCGTTTTCATCTTCTATACCAAAATTTGCAATAAAGTTTTGTGATATGTCATAATAAGTCGTAGAAAAATTAGTATCATAAGGATTCGATGTTATTCCTACGCTTTCAATTTCTTCAATCTCGGGGATATATTTTGCTGAACCGAATCCATTGAAAGAGATAAAAATAAAACTTACTATAAACGAAAAAATAACCATTCCTCCGTAACGCACCAACATTAATTTAAGTTTCTTAATTCCCCGCTTGGTAATAATTTCAATAAGGAAAAAAGCAACTGCAGTTATTATTAAAATTGAAAAAAGTCCGTCATTCATTGAATTGGTACTAATAAAAATCGCAACAAGCACAAACATAACTAAACCTAGGATTATATTATAAGCATACCGAACCGCGAACGCTTCTCCTACTTTCTCTGCTTTCCTGTGTTTTCCTATATAATAGGACGCTATTATGATTAGAGTTAAAACGAAAAATAGAGGAAGCATTATTTCAACTTTGTAAACAGGAAAATCCTTAACCGATTCATATGGAGAGATAGAACTTCCTGAACTTGCTACAAAAGCATTTATAACAAATCCGGCAGGTGATATTATAGCAATTATATCAATTAATTCCGAACTTATATCGACAACCCACGAAACGTCTTTGAACATTAAAGCACCCGATACATAAACGAGAGCGGCAGGCAGGATTCCGATAAAAAGAGCAAAAATTCCGGCTTCAAGCATTCTTCCGCATACCGATGCAGAAAAAACGACAAAAACATATGTCATTACCATAAATACTAACCCCGACAAAGCAAGCATCCAGATAAAATTGCTCATATCAGCACTATATCCAATTACATACTCAAACTCCGGAGTTTTAAACGTCTCCAGTAAAAATAACCCCAATCCTGTTCCTATTGTATAGAAAACCGCAACAGGAAGTAAACCAATTAAAAAATCAACCCAAAAGCGTTCCCGATACTTGACAGGGAGAGAATAGCTTTTGTCAATTTCCCTGCGTTCTAAGTTATAATTGTAACTTAATATACCGTTTGAATATAGTATAAAAAATAACGTTGAAAGACAAAAAACGCAAACCACTATACAAATAGTAAATATCGGTTGATTATTACTGTTAGTATATGCTAGTTTCTCTAAATCGAAATCCGCACTTCGCAATATTCCTCCAATTACTAAAACGGGAAACGCACACAAGGAGAAAAAAGCTGTTAATATATTACGCGTTCGCATTATATTCAATCTATGCAAGGTGTATCCGCGAACTTTACTAAATTGCTTCATATCCGTATCAATCCTTTCTTGTGGAGTTGCGATACTTAGAACACTGTTCTAAAATATCACAATCTGTATTAAATGCACTAGTACAGTTATATTATAACAGATAATTCTTAATTGTCAATACTTTGAAAAAATTTTTGTATAAAACCTGTCCTGCTTACATAAATATTTAAAAAGTGGAAAGTGGAAAGTTGAAAGTTGAAAGTGGAAAGTTATTTGAATTAAAAGTTGTTTTATAGGGAAAACATGATAAAAATTTATTTAACTTTCAACTTTCCACTTTCAATTTTCAACTTTCAACATTGGAGGGTATAAATTTTGAAAAATTACATAGGAATTTCAAGTACAGAAGCTGAAGCACGCTTAAAAAAAGACGGCGAAAATAAACTCGCGGAAAGTAAAAAAGCCTCTCCCGCCGCAATATTCGCAGGACAGTTCAAGGATACAATGGTATTGGTTCTGCTTACCGCAACTATTGTGAGCGCGGTTATGGGAGAATTTTGGGACGCTCTTACTATAATAATTATAGTTGTTCTTAATGCCGCGTTGGGATTCATACAAGAGTACCGCACAGAAAAAACGCTCGAAGCTTTAAAAAAAATAGCCGCTCCGTCAGCACAAGTTTACCGTGACGGAAAACTTCAAAGTATATCCGCTGAAAAACTGGTACGCGGTGACGTGGTAGAGCTTGAGGCAGGAAGTAAAATCCCTGCTGATTGTAAGATTTTGGAATCTATGGCTTTTGAATGCGACGAGGCTATTCTTACAGGTGAAAGCGTTCCTGTTTCTAAATATACAGGCAAAAATGACGGTAACAATCTTAACCAACCTTATGTTTGTTACATGGGAACAACTGTAACAAAAGGTCACGCTACTGTTGAAATAATCGAAACAGGAAAAGCAACGCAAATGGGTATGGTATCAGGCCTTTTAACCGATATTAAAGAAGAAAATACTCCGCTCCAAAAACGATTGGGAGAACTTGGTAAAATAATCGGTATTGCTTGTCTTGTAATATGTCTTGTAGTTAGTATTGCAGGAGTATTCAGAGGATTTGCTGTTTTCGATATGCTCCTTACCGGAATATCGCTTGCCGTTGCGGCAATTCCGGAAGGTCTGCCTGCAACCGTCACAATCTCGCTTGCTCTTGCTGTCAGAAGAATTTATAAACAAAACGCACTTGTAAATAAGCTTCATTCGGTAGAGACGCTAGGCTGTACTGACGTTATTTGTACAGACAAAACCGGAACACTTACACAAAACAAAATGACGGTTACAAGTTTATATGCTGACGGGAAAATATATGATTATGATAAATCGAATAAATCCGAAATAAAATCGCCTGCAATAAACCTCCTCCTTACTTGCGGAATTGTTTGCAATAACTCTATTCGCCAAAAAGACGGAAGCTACATTGGTGACCCTACAGAAACAGCTTTATGTGCAAGTGCGGAAAAATCGGGTATAACGGGTAACGGTTATACAAGGATTTCTGAAATCCCATTTGAAAGCGGAACACGTTTTATGGAGGTTTCAGTATATAATCAACAAAAAGAACGCATTAGCTTCATAAAAGGTGCATTGGACATTATAATCGAAAAATGCAATACTGTTATGCAAGAAGAACGAGCAGTCCCTCTCAATACTATAATAAAAAAATCTATACTTTCCGCAGGTGATGAAATGTCCGCTCACGCATTACGATCACTGGGTTTTGCATATAAACCCGAAAACGCGAAAAGTTATATTTTTCTCGGCATTCAGGGAATGAGAGACCCCATACGCCCCGAAGTAAGGAGTGCTGTCAGAAAATGCAATAAAGCCGGTATAAAAGTAGTCATGCTTACAGGCGACCATAAAAATACCGCTTCCGAAATTGCTCGGCAAGCGGGGATTTTAAAAGACGGAATGAAAATTCTTACAGGTTCGGAAATTTCAATCATGAGCGATACAGCATTATCAGACGCAGTCCGTAATACAGCCGTATTCGCACGTGTTTCTCCTGCTGATAAGCTTAGGATAGTCCGTGTTCATAAAAATAACGGTTCTGTAGTAGCTATGACAGGCGACGGAGTCAACGACGCTCCCGCGGTCAAAGAAGCCGCAATAGGCGTAGCAATGGGAATTACAGGAACTGACGTTACTAAAGAAGCCGCAAAAATAGTCCTGCTAGACGACAATTTCGCTACACTTGTGAGTGCGGTTGAGCAAGGCAGAACTATATATAACAATATCAGAAAGTTCGTGCGTTATATGCTTTCCTGCAACATTGGTGAAGTTGTAACAATGTTGCTTGCCATGATTTTGGGTATGCCGGTGGTGCTTATACCTATACAAATACTTTTAATAAATCTTGTTACAGACGGTTTACCCGCTATTGCTTTGGGAACAGAACCGCCAACTGATAATATAATGGAAGAATCTCCACGCAAGGCTGATGAAAGCATTTTTGCGGGGGGAATGCTGGCAGGAATTACTATTAACGGAATATGTATAGGAGTATTTACTCTTCTTACTTTTTTATCGGTGTTCGGTAACGAAGGGCTTCCGGCGGCAAGAACATCTGCACTTGCAACGTTAGGATTATCTCAACTAATTTTCGTATTTGAATGTAAAGACAGTTCAAGAGGAATCTTTAACGCCAGATATTTAAATAATATAAAACTTCTCGGTGCGGTTGCAATTTCGTTCACTATTATAATGAGCTTGTTAACAACGGATTTTCTGTCAGTAATATTCCAAACAGTTCCCCTGAGTACAAAAAGTATTTTGACAGTTTTCGGATTTGCCGCGGGAATGCCTGTTCTTAGAGGATTGTTTAAATTAATAAGGTAGCAAAACATAAAACAGAGGCAGTAAAACCGCCTCTGTTTTATGTTGAGTGGAAAATTGAAAGTGGAAAGTGGAAAGTTTTGGATTCGGCTCTGCTAATTATTAAACAAGCTTCACTTGTAATTAACTTTGCTGGTGCGGCAAAGCAACTTTACCGACGCGGCAAAATATACCTCAGCTTTCAATTAATTCCAACGCTTTTATAAAATCATAACCGTCAACTGCTTTTTCAATTTGTATAAGGTCAGGAAGGTCAACTCCCGCCCAATTAGTACGGTTAAGTTTTTTTAATATCTCCTCGCAATCCGTCGGATTGCCGCTTAAAAGAGCTTCCTTGAAGTTTTCCAAAAGCTTAAAATAGTCTTCCCTGCTTCCTTTTTCCTTAGCTTCTTCCTTTACTTCTTTATCTTTTATAATCATTTTTATATTAGCGGAAACTTCTTCCAGTTCCTGTTTTAAGACCTTATAACTTTCATTATACGGTATACCTTTTTTATGTTCGGTTTCAACAATCTTTGCAAGCTCCGCAAGGTTTGTCATACCCAGATTTCCCGCTACACCTTTTAAAGTATGTATGTACTGCTCAAAATCCTTTCCTTTGGCATCATGATAGGTTTCTCTGTCGTTGGCAAATCGTAACAGCGACGATTTATACCTTTCTTCGTTTCCGCCGAAACGTGCCAATCCTTCATTAACAGAAATTCCGTCTATAACAAAAGTCGCATTTACAGTATCAATATTTAAATCATTTGATTCAGTCTGCTTTTCAACAGGTAAAAATTTTACCAGACTGTCGTGGAGTGTTTTAAATTCTATCGGTTTCGCAATATGTCCGTTCATACCTGTTTTCATAAATTCTTCAACTTGCTCGGTCATGACATTGGCTGTCATAGCTAGTATACAAGTATCTTTATACGCTTTGTTGCCGCCGCGTGTTCGTCTGGTTGCCTCCATTCCGTCCATTTCCGGCATAAGTATATCCATGAGAATTAAATCGTACTTTTTTTCTTCAAGCTTTCGTAAACATTCATATCCGTCACACGCTACATCCGGTTCGATTCCCAACAGGTTAAGCATTTCTACTGCTATTTCCCTGTTAAGTGCGTTATCTTCACAAACCAGTAAACTCACATCATGGAATTTTCTGTAACCTATATTAAAATCAATACTAAAATCTCCTAAAGCGTCAACCAATCTTTTTAAAAACATAGAGGGTATAAGAGGTTTTTGAAGTACGTCTTTAAAACCCAATTCTCTGATTTCATCTCCGGGTATTTTTTTTACATAAGCAGAAACCATTAAAAGTTTTGAAATTGAGGTGTATTTTAAAAGTTCACGTCCTATTTCAACGCCGTTATCTTCCCCCAATAAATAATCAAGAATTATGACGTTGAAAGGTTTTCCTTGTGCTTCTTTTACTTTCACTTCTTCTATTGCGTCTGCTCCCCTCTGCACACATATCACTGAAAACCCTGCAGTTTCGAGTAGTCTTTGCATAATTTCACACGAAATCGGGTCGTCATCGGCTATTAAGACGCTGAAATCCCCAGGCATATCATCTTTGGAAGCAATCTGGGATAAAGTTGCTATTTTTTCCTCCGTCTTAAAAGGTAAAGTCACTGAAATATCGGTTCCTATTCCCGATTTGCTTTCTACTTTTATTTTTCCGTTCATAAGTTCAAGCAGTTGTTTAGTTATTGACATTCCAAGACCTGTGCCGGACGTTTTGTACTTATAACTATCACTGAATTGACTGAACGGTGCAAACAACATTGATATTTGCTCCTGAGTCATACCTATACCGGTATCCCGAACCTGAAAAGTAACCAGTAATTTGTCATCTACCGTTTCTTCTGGAAATACTTTTAATACAATAAACCCTTTTTCCGTATATTTCGCCGAGTTATCCAACAGGTTTTTAAGTATTTGCCACAATCTTGTTTTATCACCGAAAAGGTTCAATGGCAAATCGGGAGACATGTCAAAGAGAATTTCTATTTTTTTATCTTCTATACGTTCCGAAGCAATCATAAAAGCGTTAGCTATTACGTCTTCAACAGAGAATACACTTTCTACCAAATCCAATTTTTGTGCTTCTATTTTTGAAAAATCTAGTATATCGTTAATTATAGTCAACAAATTTTTGGCTGATGAATTTATTTTTTTAAATGTATCAACATTCCTAATCTCCTGCTCACGCATAAGTGCAATCTGCGTGAATCCGATAATAGCGTTCATCGGGGTTCTGATTTCATGGCTCATGTTCGCGAGGAAGGTGCTTTTTAATCGGTTCGCTTCCCGCTCCCGGTCAGCCGCGTTTTGTAAAAGCTGGGTACGCAGTTTTTCCTCACCTATATCTTGAATCATTTTAAGTATGCATTTTTTTCCGCCGTAAATAATTTCGCTTGCTGTAACGCGGGTATCAATTCTCTTACCCCGAATGCTTTTATATACAAATTCTATTACCGCTGTTTCTTCTTCTTCAAGAAGTTTTATTATACCTGATTCCCGTTCCGCGGCTGAACACTCGTCAGATTGTTCAGGATTAAACAGGCTTGTTTCGTTTATATTACAAGTTTCAGGTATAGACATAAATCCCATTAGAGCATAAAAAGCTGTGTTGGCGTAGTAAATTTCTTTTGTTTTGGGATTTTCTATTATCATCGCCATAGGGAGTGCGTCAACTATTTTTTGGACATCCGCTTGGTTTCTGAGAATAATTTCATTCTTTTTCTCTTCATCTTCAATATCTATTCCCCAAAAAATCATCGAATGTTCGTTTTCGTTTTCCATTAGATTTATATAAAGAGAATACCTTCGAAATTCCCCGCTACGTATCTTGAAAGCTACTTTTTCTTTCTTTAACACCCCGTCTTGCCTGAGTTTTCTTTGGATTTCCATTTTTTCAAAAGTGTCTTTATAATAATTTTCGATATATTCGCCTGTCTTCACTCCTATATGTTCATATGCGTTACGGTTGCAATCGGTAATAATATTATCTTTAACGACTATGTAAGTAACCGGTGCGTTTTCTATAATATGTTCTCTTACGGTTTTTGAAGTATAATTCAAATCAAGTAATATTTTTGCCCAACCGCCTTTAAATTTATCATGAGCCACTTCATAAGAAAAATTACCTGTGACCGTATCATTTACAAGCCGTCTAACTTCGTTTTCTAAACCGTAAATTGTTTCGACAATACCGCTCAGCCCTGTTGAAATCGTTTCAAGCTCACCGCTTAAATGATACCTGCTCATATCTATGTTAAATTCGCCTTCTGTCAAGCGTTTGATTACCTCTGACATTTCCGCAATACCTTTTGCTTTCCTATTTATCCTAACATACAAGGTATAGGTAATTGTTATAAAGATAAGTATTGACAAACACATTAACACCAATGAAAAAATTGATATGTATCGGGAATCTTTTATTTCACTTACACATCTTTCTTCGAACGCAGTGCGAAAAAGTCCGAGTGTATCTTTTATCGGTTGTTTTCCTTGTTTATATTTTTCATTGAAAAGCAATTCGCGGGCTTCTTCAACATCTCCGTCTTCAAATAAATCAAAAGCATATGTCTCAATCTTCTCTAATTCAAATGAAAAATTTATTGCTTTTTTAATTAATTCGATTTCATTTTCAGGAATTTCCATATTGTCCAGATTCTGTAATATTTTATCCCTTGTTTTGGCTATCTGTGTTTCCTTGTAATATTCTTCAAGATAATATTTTTCACCATATTGTATATAGCTTCTTGCTTGCTCTGTTAAAAAATCCGATATCTCATGAAGCTCTTGATACAATTTATTTAATTCGATTTGATGATTATATAAATTTCTTTCAATTGATATACTGCTTATTGCCGTGCATAATGACAATGTAGCAATTACCAAAAAAGCGAAAGGTACTATGCGTAATAATACCGATATTTTCATAATTATTTCCTTCCAAGCAATGCTTGTTTCTGACTTTCAATGTACTTAAATAAACTTTTTATATTAATTATATTTGAAATTTATGATATAGTCAAGCTTTTTTAGCATTTTATACTTGAAGTTTTAATAATTTTAATATATAATATATACAGGTAACGCCGCAAGCTTGTTTTGCGGCTTATTAAAAGACACACATGATATAATATAAATATCCAAAATAAACCAGCTCTGGTGAAAGGATTGTTTCATAATGAAAAATTCAGTAATGATTGTAGATGACAGTAAAGAAAATATTGACGGTCTTCGGTCTATTCTTGAGAAAGATTATACAGTATACATAGCTATTTCAGGCGAAGCTGCGTTGACGCTCATGCAAAAAGTAAGCCCCGATATCGTTCTGTTAGACGTGATTATGCCCGGTCTCGGAGGTTTTGAAGTGTTGGAACGCATGAAAAAAATTAACACTCTCGCCAATATTCCGGTAATATTTATTACCGGAGCTTCAGATTCATTTAATGAAACGAGAGGGCTTATTATTGGAGCGGTTGATTATATTTCGAAACCCTATGACCCTTACATTGTACGAATAAAAGTAAAAAATCATATTGAAAATAAAATGAACCGTGACAATCTTGAAAAACTGGTAGAAATACGTACAGCAGAACTTAGCTCATCAAGGAAAGCTGTAATTCTTGGAATGTCGCTTTTGGCAGAAGGTCGCGACAAAGGAACAGGCGGACATATTAAGCGTATGCAGCAGTATACGGAGATTTTAGGCAACCAGATACATAAGAATCACCCCCATTTCCTTTCTTTGCCTGAATTGAATCAAACAGTTCTTTACGCTCCCTTGCATGATATTGGTAAAGTTTGTGTTCCGGATTCGATTTTATTAAAAAAAGGACCGCTTACTAAAGAAGAATTTGAGTTAATCAAAACACATACCGTATTCGGTAAAGAAGTGCTTAAAAAAACCGAATACCTTCTTACAGGAGAAACCGATACACTTCGTGTTGCGATGGAAATAGCAGAATCTCATCACGAAAAATTTGACGGCTCAGGTTATCCAAACGGATTGAAAGGCGAGGAAATACCTCTTTCCGCAAGAATAGTGGCACTAGCTGATATATATGACGCTCTGACCAGCATTCGCGAATACAAAGACGCGTATATGCATGAAAAAGCTTACGAAATTATTACAAAAGGTGACGGAAGAACAAAACCGGAACATTTCGACCCGTTAGTTCTTGAAGCTTTTTATCAGGTTTCACATACCTTTAAGGATATTTTAACTCAATCCAATTTAGAATTGGAACAGGAATCAGAATTTAAAATCCGTGAAAAACCGGAAAACGAATTAAATTTAGTTGCTAAATGCAATTAACAGCAAATGAGGTAATATAAAATATTACCTCATTTGTTTTGTGTTTAACGCAGTAAGTTTAAACATGATTATTATCTTTCGGTTTTTGTGATTGCTTTTTTGCCGTTCTGCTTTTGTTCTGGTTTTCTCTTGTCAGGGGAGTTTGTCCGTTCGCTTTTGCTTTTCTTGCTTGCTTGTTGTCTATCTGGCTATCTTTCGCCATTTTAAACGCTCCTTATTAATTTCATTTACATAACATGATTTTCCAATTTATCGCTTGAGATTTCATAACCCATTTCACAAAGCATTTTTCCTATTTTCCCTTGACTTGTTCCCGTTGTGTCAAAATCCACAGCAACTTTATTTTCATCGCCATTTACACTGACAGAAAGGACGCCTGCGATTTCGTTTAATTCCTTTTTTATCCGTTTTACATCGTGTGAATCACTGATGTTTCCGACTGTAAAATATGCACTGGCTTTAGACATATAAAAATTCCTTTTTCTATCTTTTATTTTCTATATTAATATTTGCAACTTTATTTAAAATATTCATGCCAGTTATTTTAGTTATTTTCAATTATTTTCAATTATTTTCAATTATTTTCAATCGGAATGATATTAAATAATTACGAAATGCAAAAACGGCGCAATGAAGACATTGCGCCCTACAAGATACATAATACTCGTTACCATTCTGTACAAAAAATCGGATTTTTAAATGCATAGTTACAATTTTGATGTAACTTTATTTACTGCTTTTATAAAGCTTTGAACTTCGTTTTTATTGTTAAAAACAGACGGTGCGAATCGTATAGCTCCAATATCTTGAGTTCCCATTTTTTTATGAGCGAAAAATGCACAATGAAAACCTCCCCGCAGAAAAAAATCTTCGCCGCTGAAAACAGAAGCCGCTTCTGCAGAATCCATTTCTCCTATATTAAAAGGAATAATAGGTACTCTGTCCGTTCCGAAACCTTCTGTATAAAGCTTTACTTTACTATTTTTTTTCATTTCGTTATAAAAAAGCTGACACAAATTACGCTCATGATTATAAAGCCGTTCAATTGTTTTATCAAGTACAAAATCTATGCCGGCACTAAGTGCGATTGCTCCTGATGTATTTATTGTTCCGCTCTCAAACCGATCCGGAAGTATTTCGGGTTGTTCTATTTCTTTACTGAAACTGCCTGTTCCGCCTTCCATGAATGTTTTCAATTCAAATTTGCCGTCCGTTACCATCAAACCGGTTCCCATAGGGCCATACAACCCTTTATGCCCTGCTGTACAAATTATATTGACGCCGTCTGAAAGCTTAAGCGGAAGGATTCCTGCTCCTTGCGCGGCGTCAAGGATAAAACAAATTCCGTGCTTTTTGCATAACGCACCGAGCCGTTTATGCGGCAGTATCTTTCCGGTAACATTGCTCGCCATTGTGCATACTATCGCTTTTGTTCTGGCATTTATCAGCTTTTCAAAGCTATGAACAGTTTCTTCCTCGTTATTGGTGGTTTTTGCTACAGAATACGTTATGCCGTTTTCCTTAGACGCCGCGTGAACGGGACGGATAACGGCATTATGTTCCAAATCCGAGGTTATTATATGTGATGAGCGGGATAATATGCCTTTTATTGCTATATTGAGTGCGTGTGTGCAGTTTAAGGTAAATATCGTATTTTCCGGTTCTGCTCCGAAAAATTCAGCACATTTCATTCTTGACTTAAACACCGCTTCCGCTGTTTCCATTGAAAGCTTATGACCGGCTCTGCCCGGATTACCTCCGTAACTGACCATTGCCCTAGACGCAGAGGCAATTACAGGCATAGGCTTCGGATAAGTCGTAGCGGCATTATCTAAATAAACCATTAAAGGGAATCCTTTCTTTTAAACCTGCCTGTGCGGAATTATCTACTTAATACACACAGGCAGAATTTAAAGAATCAATAAAATTTTGAAAGGATAAGTTAAACAATAGTGTAGAGTGTTAGAAGTTGTTCTCATAGGTGGAAGTGCCGGATAATCGAGCGGATTTTTTGCCATACAAGGCAATTTCGACGCTAATATCCGTTGATATTTAAGGAGAAATTAACGCAGTATGACGGAAAATCCGACAATTATACGGTGATTTTACCTATGAGAACATCTTCTAAGTCCTAACCGTTTAATTTCCGTAATTGGAAATGTTCAGTTCTGTTTTAGAAATTATGAAATAATAACCTGACCGTTTACCTTGTCTGACAACAAAAATCCGTCGGTAAATTCAATCTACTTATTAATTTTTAAAATTCTTAACGTTCTCTTTCACTGTGGATTTCCTGACAATATATATTAACGACGTTTAATAACCGGCAAACTTTCTCCGGGTCGTCATGAATTCTTACGCCATAACTGCATCCGCCATTCTTTACGGTTATTTTTTCCACTATGCTTTTTATTTTAAACCGTTCCAAATGGTAACGAGCTTTATTTGCTTCCGTAACCGATTTCATGATTAGCAATGCTGATTTCAAAAACTTCACCTCACGTTTTCACCGTTCCGTTAGTCCGAAGCGGAAACATAATTATCTTATTTTATGCGGAAAACATGTAAACTGTTCGCTTATGATGATGTTTTAATTCTTGTAATAAAAATAAAAACGCTTCCGTAAATCATTTGATTGATTTACGGGAAACGTTTTTTATCATATATATTTTTAATACAAATTTTATATTGAATATTTTTTATTATAATTTTTACATTGCAACTTTCTCAAGAGATACCCACATTTCCATAATTTGTTCTTTTGCGAATTTGTTTGTATGGTCGTATATACACAACACAAATTCAGCTTCATTGATTTGTCCGTCAACATCCCATTTAAAACGCCTGTATTCACCCTCGTTATCACTCAACCATTCATTAACTGCGTTAAACTGTGGACCTTGGTCGATTTTACAATCAATATCAAATACTGCATATGTTGTTGCGGGGATTTTCATGTAATCCCATCTCGACTCCGGTTCGGTTTCGTTCATTCGTATACCAACAAAATCGAATTCTCCTTCAACAGGGTAAAAACGTGCTTCAAATGCTCCGGGATTTTTATGTGCATCATAAGGGGAATCGTGTTTTAATTTCGGGTGGTCTACCGATGTTTCTTCCCATTTCTGCCATGCCGAACCAACGTCACTACCGGAATTTCCGCATAACAGAATCTCTTCATTTTCAACGAATCTAATTGGTTTCATTGTTTTAACTCCTTTTAATTTATATTTTTACAAGCGGTATCCACATTTCCATGATTCTATCACGCTTGAACTTTTCGTGATGGTCATAACGATATATTGCGAAATCCGAAGCAGAAATAAATCCGCCAGCATCCCAAACTGCACGGGTATATGTGTTTTTATTATCATAAAGCCATTTATTTACATTTTCGTATTGCGGCCATTGGTCAAGCTTGTGGTCAATATCGAAAATGGCATAAATTGACGGCGGAAGCGTTAAATAATCATATGCAGAATCTGGTTCACAACGAAATACTTCACCACCCACGAAGTTAAATTTATTGTCGGCGGGATAAAAACGCACTTCATGAGCGATTCCGTTTCTGTCGGGTGGAATAACACCATGATGAATCTCATGAACTTCAGTCATGCGTGCCCACTTGTCCCATATAGCTCCGAAGTCGTCATTATTAGCGAACAAGCCGCATAAAATTATTTCGCCTCGCTCTATGACTTTTACACCGCTCATCGGCTTAAAAAATATTTGCAAAGTCAAACGTGAAAATTCTTTTAGCATAATATCGGGATTTTTTGCCTCGCTCGGAGTTATGCCATGAAACGCTTGAAACGCACGCGCAAACGATACAGGCGAGTTGTAACCGTATTTTATCGCTGCATCTATAACTTTGATACCATTCCGTTGCAACTCTATCCCTGCCAATGTCAATCGACGTTTTCTAACATAATCTGCGAGCGACATTTCGGTTATAGACATAAACATTTGCTGGAAATTTACAACCGAACAACATGCAAGACTGGCGAGGTAATTTAAATCCAATTTTTCGGTTATATGGTTTTCGACATATTCAATTACATTATTGATTCTTTCTGACGTATTCACTACGTTTGTTATCTCCTTCTATAAATAATACTAGCATAAACAGATGTTAATTTCGCAACTTTTTTTATAAATATTTGTATGGTTGATAATATAAATTTAATGCATTGAACCTTTTAAAATGTTTTATCTCAATTAAAAAGCAATCAATACAAAATAACAAATTCAATTATAACATAAATAAAGCAAAAACTAAATGCCATTCGAGATAAAATCTCGAATGGCATTTTTAAATAATTTAAAACTTAGGAAAGAATTCGCATTCATTTTGTTGATGATTGATTTAAAGAAAGTTTATACCCTATGTCAATTTACGTTTATAAACCTGTGCTGCGGCAACGAACACAACAATGATTATACCCACACACCAAGCCAAAGCTATCCATAAACTATCACCTGCAGGCATACCAAGCATCAATGCCCGAATACTGTTAATAATCGGCGTCATAGGTTGTATTTCAGCAAACCATTTAATACCGCTGGGCAAGGTTTCAGTAGGAGCAAAACCGGAACTCACGAATGGCAGTATAAATAGCGGAAACATTAATCCGCTGGTACCTTCCGCTGTCTTTGAAATTATCCCGCACAGTACGGCAATTAATGACATAGCAATAATTATTAATAAAAGGAAACCCACGACAACAAGCCAATTCATAAAGCTGCCTTGCGGTCTGAATCCCAGAATAAAAGCTGTGCCGACAATTACAGCAGTAGTGATTGTATTTCTCACCAAACCGGCACCGGTATGACCTATAAGTACTGCGAATTTTGAAATAGGCATAGAACGAAAACGGTCAATTATACCTTTAGTCATGTCTGTGTTAATATTTATCGCAGAATATTGAGCGGCTTGCGCGACACTTTGCAAAATAATTCCCGGTATAATATAATCAATGTAATTAAAATCTCCTACATTTGCTATACTCCCGAACACAGTTCCAAACAAAAACATTAAAAAGAATGGTGTAACTGTTGCCATTACTAGTGCTTCTGGATTTCGCATAGAAATAAGCAAGCAACGTTTGAACATTATCCACGAATCTAAAAGTATGCTTGTCTTTTGTTTATTCATGACCGTTACCCTCCTTTTTTTCACCAATCAACGTCAAAAATACTTCTTCTAAGGAAGGTAGGTTTTGCTCAATACCATCAACAGCAATTCCGTTATTATTTAAAAGCTTCATAGCTTCTGCGGCTATTTTTTCGTTTTTGAAATTTAATTGTGCGCCTCTTTGCGGCATTATTTCTTTCAGATATTGCGGTGTACCTTCCGCGATGATTTTTCCGCCATGAAGAATAGCGATATTATCAGCAAGATATTCAGCTTCTTCTAAATATTGCGTAGTAAGAAATACAGTTGTTCCTTTCGTTACCAGACCTTTAACCAAATCCCACATTGCGATACGGTTTTGCGGATCAAGACCTGTGGTGGGTTCGTCAAGAAATAGAACTTGCGGATTGCCCATAAGGCTCATAGCTATATCCAGTCTGCGACGCATACCACCGGAATAAGTAGATACTTTTCGGTTAGCGGCATCTTCAAATTGAAGAATGATAACCACTCATCTACTTTGCTTTTAACGTTGGAAAGTCGTTTAAGCTGTCCGATAAGATTTAAATTTTCTTTACCTGTTAAAACTTCATCCAATGCCACGAATTGCCCTGTTAAGCTAATACACTCACGTACATAATCCCCTTGACGTACCACATCATAACCGCAAACAGAAGCATTACCTCCGTCCGGTATTGATAAGGTTGACAAGATTCTTACAATAGTGGTTTTCCCTGCTCCGTTTGACCCCAGCAGAGCAAAAATACTGCCTTTAAGAATGCTAAAACTGACATCTTTCAAAACATGGTTAGTTTTGAAAGATTTTGTCAGCGATGATACAGATATAACTTCGTCACGTGATTTTTCTTGATGACTTCGTTGAATCTTCGATTGAACATTTTCCATATAGTCTCCTTTTAATTATATTTATTATATAAGCCGGCAAGCGACTTGTTCAACCTTTACTAATATACAATCAGCATGTATGTATAATTACATAAATATTCTTTTATGTGTTGAAATATGCTTATCCCCATTTAATCGAATCGAACGCACGAAAAAATATCTCCTCCATCTCCGCATCAATAATAGGACAGCCTATGCTTTCAAATACTTTTTTAAGTATTGATGCTTTTGCGTGAAATTCTTCTTTTTCACATGGGAAGATATTTGGGAACATCCAAAAATTCGCTAACATCATGAACAAATCCGCTATAACTTTAGGATTGCCCGGAGCGATTGAACCATCAGCCATGCCCTCTTCAATTATAGGTGCGAAAAGTTTCGCAACTTCTTGATTTGATTTGATTTGTTCAGATAAAAAACGCGGATTTGATAACAATGAAACAGCTAAGTTTGTTATTGCGTTATGTTGCTCACTCTCAATATTAGACAAAAGCGAACATTTCAAAGCAAGCTTTATACGTTCCAATCCGTTTGCCGCATTTGTTTCTTTATTTTTAAGAAACGGATGGCAGTCAATAAAATCTCTTTGGAAAATGGTTTCCAATACTTCATTTTTTGATTTAAAATGGTGATAAAACGCACCGCGTGTTAATCCCCCAAGGTTTTCCACAATGTCAAGAACGGTAGTTTGTTCAAATCCTTTTTCAAGGAATAATTTCAAGGATACATCTAAAATCTTTTTTATTGTTTCTTCCGGATAATTATTTCTAGGCAAGAAAATCACCTCCAAAATCAACATACATACATTATGTATTTATGTTATCATAAAAAATGATACTTGTCAAGAGTTTATATTGTTTTGTTGTTACTTGCCTAAAAAAATTAAAAAAGTTCGATAACGTCAGCCGACAACTTCACCCTCGAAGCGAAAACAACAGCGGTATTGTTTACGCAGTAAAGCAGTGCATTACACATACAGTGTCTTAGAACTTGTGTTCATAAGTGGAAATACCGGATAAACGAGTAGATTTTTAACCAGACAAGGCAATTTTGGAAGGAAACCTTTATGGTTTCCTGTTGCGAATTATCCGTTGACATTTAAGTAAAATTAACGCAGCATGGCGGAAAATCTGCCGTTTATACGATGTTTTTGCTTATGAACACATGTTCTTATCTTCAAATAGCTTTCCTTGATAAAATCGGTTTACTAAGTGCATAAATAGCAACTGCCAATATCAAGCAAATAGCTATTTGCAAAAATGCATTTGAATTAAATATGATTAGGTTAAAAAACGATAGAAGAGTTGGACGTAATATTAAAATAGGGATAAACAAAGCGAGGATTGCGGCGATTATTATAT
>JALQSN010000801.1:0-21860 GCA_023690525.1 Holotrichia oblita | reverse complement strand
GAATCCCGGTTTTATTAAAAACGACTTGCATGTAGGGGATAAAATAAAATACAGTGCGGAAGTTCCCGCACTTCCGGTTACCAACACTTTTACAGAAACGTATGAACAAATTATTCCTTATGAAATTGAATATATAGATACTGATACTCTTTATGAAGGTCAAACAAATATTAAACAACCCGGCGAAAACGGTTCAAAATCCATAACAGCCCGAGTTTCGCAGGTCAATGGAATAGAATCAAACAGAAAGATAACTAATGAAGTTATCTTGAGTGAACCTGTAACAGAAGTTGTTATGCGTGGAACAAAGCCATTACCTAAAAATACTATTTCGAGCGAGGTTGCTTCTTACGGAAAATTTATATGGCCGATAAAGAGAAGCAGCGGTTATTTAAGCGAATACGGGTGGTGGAACGGCGGTTATTCCGGTCATGCAGGTCTTGATTTTGCCGCTCCGTACGGTACTCCAATTTATGCGGGAGCAAGCGGTACAGTAGTATTTGCAGGGTGGAATTATGATTATGGATACCTTGTTATTTTACAACACGACAGTGGATTAAAAACATACTACGCTCACTGTAGTTCGATTGAAGTATCGTTATATGAAACAGTAGCACAAGGACAATGTATCGCGCTTGTCGGGCAGACAGGCAGAGCTTATGGAAATCATGTGCATTTTGAAGTCAGAAAAGGTAATACTAACTTAAACCCATTGGATTATATTGACCGTTAACATAAACAGTTTTTTATCTTAAAAATTAGAAAAAACGTATGGCAAATTCTTGCCATACGTTTTTTGATATTCATTAATATAAATTTATTTAATATCTAACCTTCTCGCTGAAGGTGCTTCTGGTGTCTTTTTAGGAAGCGTTAATACAAGCACTCCGCTGGTATACTCTGCATCAATTTTATCAGCGTCAATATCTTCAATGTTAAAGCTACGCTGATATGAGCCGTAACTACGTTCGCGGCGAATGTAGGTTGTTCCTTTTTTATCGCTTTTTTCTTCATTCTCGCTTTTGTATTCTGCTGAAAGTTTTAACAAACCGCCTTCAATGTCGATTTTTATATCTTCCTTTTTAAAACCTGGCATTTCGGCTTCTAAAATAAATTTGTCGCCGTCATCTTTAATATCGACTTTGCATGTGTTTACGGGAAGCTCGCTTCCGAAAAAGTCTTTTTCAAAATCCCTGAAAACATTTAATAAATCAAAGCTTCTGTAAGGGGTAATTCTGTACATGGTAAAATCCTCCGTTCTTTTAGTTTGTGTTGATTCTTCTGCTTAGTTAAAAACCTGTTCTAAGCTTTTAGAATTGCTAATGGGTAATTGTCTTTTTGTTTTGTTTATCTTCCGGAACATCTATATAATACTCCATATTTGTGCAAATATTGTTATGAAATTGTGATAAAATGATGAAAATTAGCACTCTCTACTCGAGAGTGCTAATTTTTAAATATGTTCATTTACTATAAAATAACATCTATCTAAAATAGAATAATGTATAATTTTAAAGAAACAATATATAATAGAATTTGAAAAATATATTAAAGGTTGAAAATATTTTATGAGTAACAATAATGAAAACAAAATGAAAAGCACAAACAATAACAAAAAGCAAGATAAAAAATTCCGCTCAAAGCATGTAAACCACAATCCTTCCGCGGAAAGTGCCCGTGCTGTGTTTGGCTTAAATAATGCAAAACCCGATAAGGATATAGAAAGGAAATTTTAAAAATGGATAATAATTTAAATAATACAAATACATTTGGAAATCTAAAAGAAAATGCTTCGAATCTCCCTATGAGAGCTATGAAAGAAATTCCACAAGCAAGACCTGACGCAAAACAAATCGTTGCTTTAATTAAAGAACGCGGTAAAATAACCGGATATAAACTTTCAGACGGACAGACACTTAATAAAGAGGACGGAATACAGCTTGCAAAACAAGGCGGAATTGCCGGAGTAGGAATCTCCGCTCGTAAGGGTAACGAATATTTAAAATCGATCCCGGATGGAAGCGACGGAAATAATTTAAGCAATCTGCCGTCGGTCACACAATAAATAATTTATAAACTCTTTAAAAATGAACGTACATGATTTTTCATCGCGGAAAATCATGTACGTCTTTATGTGTTATATAAATTTTAAATTATTTACATATCGGAAAAATCGGAGAATTAATATGCGGTTAGCTATCCCAAAACATTTCCTTTTCGTGTCTGGACGGACGGTTCATCAACGATTTTACGCTTTCATGCGGGGGGCATCCTTCATATAAAACTTTGCATAATTCTCGTATAATAGGAACAGGAACAGAAAGCTTATCCGCTATTTCAAGAGCGGTTTTTGCACAGCCATAACCTTCTACCGTTCCTGTTTTCCTGACCGCTTCTGCGGCGGGAACTCCCTGTCCGATAAGTATACCGGCTCTGTGATTACGCGAATGTGTTGACATGCAGGTTACTATTAAATCTCCAATACCGGACATTCCGGTAAATGTATGCCAGTTTGCACCCATTGCAACGCCAAGACGTGTAATTTCTGTCAGTCCTCTCGTCATCAAAGCCGCTAGAGTATTGTCGCCCAATCCCATTCCCTCGACTATTCCGCAACACAAAGCTATAGGATTTTTTAACGCGCCGCCCAGTTCACAACCTATTACATCATCAGACAGATATATCCTGAAATTGTCGTTTTGCAAGGTATCTTGAACATAATGTGCCGCTTTCATATCTTCACATGCACTAACCACAGTTGTAGGCATTCCTCGCCCGACTTCCTCCGCATGACATGGACCTGTCAGTACTACCACGGGATTATTCGGTAATAACTCGCTTATTACTTCCGATTGTCGTTTTCCGGTACTCGCTTCAAAACCTTTACCGACATTTAAAATAATCGTGCCGGGTTTAACATGTCCGGCGGCTTTCTCCGCTACTTCTCTAATAAATTCCGATGGTATAGCGAAAACAAGAATGTCACAATCCGAACAAGCTTTTATATCGGTTGTAAACATAATTGATGGAGGTACGATTATTCCGGGGAGTAACCTTTTATGCTCTCCGTCACGCAAAATGTCATCAACCTCGTTTTGGAATTTAGTCCACGCGGTAACTTTATGACCGGATTTATCCCACATTACGGAAAGAGCCGTGCCGAAGCCGCAACCCAATATTGTTATCTTCAAAATAATTTTCACCCTCCTGTTTTATATTGTTTTGTAACTGTTCAGTCGATTATAAAAAATACTTATTAGGTGTAAAATCGCTTTGAAATTTAAAATTATTCTGCTTTATCCATTAATTCAATACTAATTAATTCCGCATAATTCATACCCGTAGCTCGTTCTGTTTTTAACAGCCGAAGCGAATCAAAGGTTGCTTTTACATAAACCGTATCGGATTCAACAAACAATTCAGGGTAATCAATCTCAGGGTCATATCCCTCAAGCGTGAAATGCGTTATGCTAGAATCCCCATATCTAAAAGGTATGAAATCGTTTTCGGAATCTGTGACGGAAAACGAAAGTGTTCCGGGTGCAAGCATTTGCAATTCGCCCTCCGGTGTTTTTGTAAGCTCTCCGATGAATGTCACCGGACCAGTGAGCCTTACGTCAGATTCCGTAAGTTCCCAATTATTGTTTATAAAATCAAATCCCATGCTTGTTCCTTCTGCGACTGTCATACCGCCTATCACTTGACCTAGCTTTACCTGTTGATACAAAGGTTCTGTATTTGCGTCTGCTAATCCAATAAATCCTATATCATTAAAAAGCACAAATGTAGCATTTCCATTTTCGTCATAATCAATATTGTCAGCTTCACTAATCAAGTATGTTTCATCGAAAAATGTAATACTTTCAAGCGGATTGTCGATAGTTATTTCAGGTTCGGTTTTTGTTGATTGTTCGCTGTTTGAACAAGAGGTTAATGTAAGCAAAACATAAATTACCGATAAGAACGTTAGAAGTTTTTTCATAATATTGTTTACCTTTCAACATATAATATATAGATTTTTATTTAAAATTGATTAGTCATTTATTTTTTTGAAATAGCTTATTTTCCGTACCGTTTCTTAAACGTTTAATATTTTCGCGGTGCATGAATATAAGTAATAACGCGATTATTGCAGAACACATAAAATTAAACCAAACAGACGGGTCGTTGTTTATAAAACTTACAATCAGAACGCAAAACGGATATAGAGATCCGGCAATTATTGAACCTAACGATACATACCGAGTAAATCCAACTATAAAAAAGAAAATACCCAACAGAATTGAAGCGGAAAACCAGTCAACCGCATACAGAACTGAAACGGTAACAAGAACGCCTCTGCCACCCTTAAAGCCGTAATATAGAGGAAAAACATGTCCAATAACACCAAAAACACCAGCCGCATACGCAACATAATTCAATCCGTTAACCAATACAGACGTATCTGTCCCCGTAAGCAGAAGGAATGCAATACGTACGAAGAACACCGATATAACACCTTTAAGCACATCTCCCAAAAGCACCAACGCTGCAGCAGGTTTTCCCTGAGTGCGGAGTGCGTTTGTAAGCCCTGCATTTCCCGAACCAAGAGTTCTTATATCTTTACCTGTTTTTAATCTAGTAACGATTATTGCGGTATTTACACCGCAAATAAGGTAAGGTGCAACTACCATTAAAATATAGCAGATAAAAGTCATATTTATTTTCTCCCTTTTTCTTTATATTTTTTACTCTCCTCTTTCGCGAGCAACAATATTTATCGGTGTACCGTTTAACTCGAAAGCTTCACGAATTTGATTCTCTATATACCGTTTATATGAAAAATGGAATAAATCTATTTTGTTACAAAAAACCACGAATGTGGGCGGTTTAACGCTTGCTTGCGTAATATAATAAAGCTTAAGTCTTTTCCCTTTGTCTGACGGCGGTTGAACCCGAGCCGTAGCATAACTCAACAAGTCGTTGAGCATTCCTGTAGTTATCCTGCGGGCGTTTTGTTCGGCAGTATATTTTACAAGCTCGAAAAGTTTATCAATACGTTGTCCTGTTACGGTAGAAATAAAAACAAAAGGAGCATATGACATAAAAGAAAAATCAATTTCCAGTTTTTTTGTAAACTCGCCCATGGTCTTATCATTTTTTTCTATCAAATCCCACTTGTTTATTGCAATAACGCTGGCTTTCCCCTTATCATGGGCATATCCTGCAACTTTGCTGTCTTGCTCTGTGAATCCTTCTGCCGCGTCAATCATAATTATACATACATCAGCGCGGTCAATCGCCATATAAGCACGCAGAACGCTGTAACGCTCTATGTTTTTCTGAACCTTGCTTTTTCTCCTGATTCCGGCGGTATCTATAAATACATATTTTTCTCCGTTTCGTTCGATAACGGTATCTATAGCATCGCGCGTTGTTCCGGCTATTTCAGATACAATTACACGTTGTTCGCCCGCTATTTTATTTATGAGAGAGGATTTTCCGGAATTAGGTTTACCGATTACAGCAACTTTTATAAAATCGTCATCATATTTTTCTTTGTCCTCCGGCATGTTCTCGAAAACTTCATCAAGTAAATCACCTGTACCTAAACCATGAACGGACGAAACCGGAAACGGGTCGCCTAAACCAAGATTGTAAAATTCATATAATTCCGGCGGAACTCCGCCCACGGTATCACATTTATTTACGCATAAAACAATTGGTTTACCGCTTTTCAAAAGCATACCGGCTACATCTTTATCGTTTGCCGTAACTCCGCTTTTTACATCGGTAACCAGAATAATTACATCTGCACTGTCAATGGCAAGTTGTGCCTGCATACGCATTTGAGACAAAATTATATCTTTGCTGTCGGGTTCTATCCCTCCTGTGTCTACAAGCATGAATTCCCTACCGCTCCATTCGGCTTTTCCGTAAATTCTGTCGCGGGTTACGCCTGGGGTGTCGTCTACGATAGATGTACGGCTACCTGTTATTTTATTAAAAAGCGTGGACTTTCCTACGTTAGGACGTCCTACTATTGCTACCAAGTTCGGCATATTTATAGTCATTCCTTCCTCTTGAGGTTTTTGCCCTCGGGGTAAAGACGGTTTTGTGTCGAGTTCGTCTTTTAGAGGCAATTAGTTGCCTCTATGACACCTAGACCGACGGGTTTGAAAAAATTTCGGATTTTTTCAAACTTTCATCTTTTCTAAAACATGTTCTTAATTTAAACGTCCGCTAAAATCGTTGTTCTCTGTTATTAAAGCATTACCATTTACAGTTAGAAAAACCGCTGTATCTTGTGCGGACGGATTATCTCCGATAATGGTTTTAACCAGTGATTCAATAATCATACTTTCATTTTCCGTTGAAGCAAGATAGGATAAAAATTCTACCGATAAATCCAGATAAAAATCCCTAACCGTTGCGGCATGATATACCATTACATCTCCGTTTGCTTCCTCATACGCGTTGTCCTCAAATGTCATTTTAAGCAATGTTACTTCATCAGGCACGCTGTTTAGTTTTTTCCATTCACCGAAAATGTCGCCATATGTCACCATAACTGTCTTTTTTGCCAATTCGTTTAATTCATCAATATAAAAAATAGTATAATCGCCTGTATGAACCGATACATACTTAATTAATGCTTTTTCAGTTTCGTTTTCATCAGCTTCACCAATCACACGAATACTATAACAAGACATCTGTCCCGGATAAGATGTAGCTATCATGCCGTTATAAGTTATGGATACAAGCTGACCTGTTTTAAAATCATCAGCTACTATCGTTGTTCCGTCCGATGCGGTCAGTTCGGCATTTCGGGTATCAATACTTACCAAAGTCGAATTTATACCGTTTAACGTGTAAAATAATAAGTTTCCGCCATCTTCGTTTAATGCGATAGCTTGAGTTTTATGAATTTTATAAATTTCATAGTCTGGCGAATTTTCGCAGGAAGTAAAAAATAAGCATATAAAAAATAAAAATACGGTAATATATTTAAAAGAAATTTTAATTTTCATAATTATCCCTTTATTTATAAAACATGCAAAATATTTATATTGTAAACATACATACAACTTCATCGTTACTTGAAACATCACCTGTTTTTATAAAGCCAATCTCTTCACATAATTTACCGGCATTTTTATTATTTCGATGATAGCATGTTTGAATGCATTTACATCCAGGTATATTTTTTAATATTTGAACGACCGCTTCCAAGGCTTCACGGCCATATCCTTTTTTTTGAAAACGACTATCAATCATTAATTTGGAAATATAACCGCTCTTTATATACGGATCAAAATCATACATGACAAAACCAACCATTTTATCATCAGAATAAATAGCAAGTGGGACAGATACTTTATCAGCATATGCTTCACAGAGTGAATAAGAATTTGACACAACAAAACCTTTTTGCGAATCATCTACATTCAAATTGATACATTCTTCAAAATTATCCATTTTTATTTCAACTAATTTTATACTCATATCTTTCTCCTTCATGTTAAGCAAATTTATAACCTGCTTTAATATTTTTTACAACAATTTATTCAACTCAATAATGCTTCCAATAAAGCCCCGCCGTCATTTTGAACCGGTGTTACTTTTATCCCGAGCTTTATTTTAACCTGTTCCAAAGTAACATCATCAAGAAAAACATCTCCGTCTGTTCTTAACATAGACGCGGGTATTAACAATTCATCACCCAATTCATCTTTATAAGGCAGGAGTTGATTTATTAAATCCTGCCCTGTAATAAGCCCTGCGACTGTTACATTTTCTCCGAAAAAATCATTTCGTATAGCGTATATATTAAAAACATTACATAAATTATTATTTACGTTTTCCAGTTTTTTAACCAGTTTTTTAACCAGTTTTTTTAAGAGTGGTTCGGCGGCAACTCCTGTTGCGATGGATTTTTTATTTACTTTTTTTATTTTAGAACAGTTTAAATAATCACTAAGCGCGTTGTCAAACTCTTTTTCCAAACACACCCACATACCTACACCGTTTTCATATTGTGAAAAATCCGTGTAATAATCATATTCCGGAACAGAGCGTTCTGCAATCAAAAATAATTCATCAGCGGGGTACACCAAACGGTTTCCGTGTTTAGCAAACATAGAATTACCGAAGTTTTCAATTATCTCAAGCACGTTAACTGCTGTGTCTTTATTGAATGCTTCAAGCTTTGTTAAATTCAATTCTTCGCGGTATTTCGTCAAACCTACAGGAACGCAAGCTATACTGTTCACAGCAGGGTAAAGTGTAGTCAGATGTTCAAGTGTTTTCTTTAATTCGATACCGTCATTTAAACCCGGACACAGGACTATTTGACAATTCATCTTTATTCCGGCTTTAGCCATTTTATAAATATAATTTAAAGATTCGCCTGCTTTTGGATTCTTAAGCATCTTTAAACGCAAATCGGGATTAGTTGTATGTACGGAAATGTTTATATTCAATTTCATTTTAATTATACGTTCAACATCTTGTCCGGAAAGATTGGTCAGCGTTACATAATTCCCTTGTAAAAAAGACAGTCTTGCGTCATCGTCTTTAAAATAAAGAGAACTACGCATATCCTTAGGAAGTTGATTTATAAAACAAAAAACACAGTTATTCTTGCAATGCTGTTTTTCGTCCATCAGATATGTACCAAATTCCAACCCTAAATCATCATAACGGTTTTTTAAAATACGTTTCTTTCCTCTATTAAGTTCCAGAATAAGACGTTCTTCTGTCGAATAAAACTTATAATCCAAAACATCTTTAATTTTATTTCCGTTTATCGATATAAGGTAATCCCCACTCCTTACACCAGCTAATTCGGCAGGTGAACCGGGAATAATATTTTCTATTTTAAAACCCTTTTTTTTGTGAGATATATTTATTAAAATTTTTATAATGTACTCCTATATGGCAATTAATAATTAACAATGAACAATTAATAATTTTGGTATTTATTTTTACCCCGATGGTGTTTTTAACTCGAGGGAAAAGTTAGTAAGATAGCCGCGGGCGAAGAAGGTACTAACAATTGTTAATTGTATTTCAATACTTTATGACAATAATGGGCTTGACTAAAAAAGCCAAGCCCATTCTTTTGTTTTAAATAAACCGGATAATATAAAAATTACAATTTTCCGGTTTTTACCGCTGTTTCATAAAATAGCGGCGTTAAGCTTCTTTCTTAGCAATAATCTCTCTGCCTTTATAATAACCGCAAATCGAACATACTTTGTGCGGAGCTTTAAACTCGCCGCAATTATTGCAGTGTGATAAAGCGGGCGCAGATAATTTCCATACTTGAGAACGTCTCTTATCTCGTCTTGCTTTTGAAACTTTACGCTTTGGAACTGCCATTATTCGCACCCCCTCTTAATATCTATTATCCGTGATATGCTTATCTGAAATATACTTATCTAATTTGCTGAATTTTAACTAAAGCAAATATAAAAAATACGCATAAAATGGCACATTTAACATTATACCATGTCTTTTTCCTGTTGTCAAGCGTTAATCTAAATATTTTTTAACAGAATCCGGTAAATCGTTAACATCTGCGGATATAGTAAATGTAACTGTTGCTTCTTCGCTTATTTCCGATATGCGGTCAAATGTTTTACCGATTTCGTTTAAATCCCTACCTGTAATGCGGAGAACGCCGTCGATAAATATATCAGTGCAGTCATAATCTGACGCCAGTATACCTGCGATAAAACCATACATATCGTCATAATTTTTTAATTTATAATCTTCTACGTTCACCAAACGTATTTTATGGTATATATCTGCATTTAATGATGAGCCGATTTGGATTGCAACAACATTGCCTTTGCTTTTCTTTTCAGCTTCGTGAATTGCTTTAATTAACAACTTTGTCTTGCCTGAACCTTTTTTACCCGGAATTAATTTAACCATGATGATTTATTCCTTTCGTTTGCTTAAAATAGAATTATTTCGCAAGGATTAGCCGTAGGGATTCATTTCCCTGAATAAATAGTACATTAAACCAACTTTGCTTCAAGTTCCGCTCTTGCCGCTTCATATCCCGGTTTTCCGAGAAGCGCGAACATGTTCTTTTTGTAACTTTCCACGCCCGGCTGGTCAAACGGGTTCACTCCCAGTATGTAACCGGAAATCGCGCAAGCTTTTTCAAAAAAGTATACCATGTACCCAAGCTCATACTCGTTAAGTTCGGGAACTTCAAGCACTATATTCGGGGTTCCGCCTTCGGTGTGTGCGAGAATTGTGCCTTCGAATGCTTTTTGATTTACAACGGACATATTTTGACCGGAAAGGAAATTAAGTCCGTCGCCGTTTTCGGGGTCGTCTTTCAGGAAAAAATCCCTTTGCGGTTTTTCAATATGAACAACCGTCTCAAATAAAATATCCGAACCATCCTGTATGAACTGACCGAGTGAATGTAAATCAGTGCTGAATGTAGCCGATACAGGGAATATACCTTTTCCGTCCTTGCCTTCGCTTTCCCCGTAAAGTTGCTTGAACCATTCGTTCATCATCGCGAAAGAATTTTCGTAAGCTACCAGCATTTCTGCTTTTCTGCCTTTTCTGTAAAGTATATTACGGAGAGCGGCATATTTATAACATTCGTTCTTGCTTATATCTTCCGTATTGAAATCATTCTGCGCATCTCCGGCACCTTTCATAAGCATGTCTATGTCGCAGCCCGCACACGCAATCGGAAGCAGCCCGACAGCCGTAAGAACAGAAAAACGTCCGCCTATATCGTCAGAAATAACAAAGCTTTCGTAACCTTTCTTATCGGATAATTCTTTGAGTGTTCCTCTTTTCGCGTCGGTGGTTGCGTATATCCTGTTTTTCGCTCCGTCCTCGCCGTATTTATTCTCAAGCATTTCTCTGAAAACACGGAACGCAAGAGCAGGTTCGGTTGTTGTTCCCGATTTGGATATAACATTGACGGAAAAGTCGCGACCTTCAACTATTGAGATAATTTCATTCAAATAAGTCGGACTTATGCTGTTTCCAACAAAATAAATTTCAGGCGTATCTTTTTTAAGCGAATTGTACAGCGTTGATTTAAGAGCTTCTATAACTGCGCGGGCACCGAGGTATGAACCGCCTATACCTATGACTATTAAAACCTCGCTGTCTTGTTTAATTTTTTCGGCTGCTTTTTTAATACGTGCGAACTCGTCTTTGTCATAATCTGTCGGAAGAGTCAGCCAACCTAAAAAATCATTACCCTGTCCGGTTTTTTCGGTAAGAACCTTGTGTGCCGCAATAACGGAGGGGAGAATTCCGTCCATTTCATGTTCCCTAACGAAATCCTTTAAATATTTGCTGTTTACTTTTAAAGCCATATAATAAAATCCATGCCCTTTCCGTTTAATCTTTATAAATTTTTTATCATATACTCATTATATATTAAAATGGAAACTTTTTCAAGATGTTTTAGATTTTTCAATAATATTATATATATTTTACATTAAATTTAGTGAAAATAGACAAATTTTTATAAATTATACGTAAAATTATTATGTGTTCATGGATAGTAGAGGTAGACCTTGTGTCTACCTTATTCTTAGAAGATGTTCTCATAGGTAAAATCACCGTATAATTGGCGGATTTTCCGTCATACTGCGTTAATTTCTCCTTAAATATCAACGGATATTAGCATCGAAAGAACTATCCGCAGATAGTGCAAGCCTTTTGTATGGCAAAAAATCCACTCGATTATCCGGCACTTCCACCTATGAGAACAACTTCTTAATTATGAATCCGCTCTTTTTATCCCGAGCGGAGAAAAGCTCCGCTCATACAGATAAAAACATTTAAATTTTATTATAACGTGAAACATCAACGTTTGTTGTGACGCGAAATTCAATATTTTTAATCGCATTTTCCCAGTCGTCCTCAATTTTTGTCCACAACCTATAATCCCTATGACGGATTGTTTCCTCAAGGTCAATTACATCAATTCCGTATTCGAGTACAACCACTTTCAAAGTATTTGTCATACGTTCTGTTATAGCTTTTTCTGTAAGATCCCGTAATATATCGTTCTTTTCATGAGTGGAGTCCGGTACATGTGTTTCAAAATATCCTATTAATGCTTCGCAACTAACGTTTACGATAATCTGACCGTTTTCCATCGAGGGTTCCATTTTTGATTTCATATTAAAAAGGTTAACCATGACAGGTTTTTCATCGTAAACAATAGTAATAGATGCGTTGGAATTTGCATTTTTTAGCCATAAAATCCCGGAAGTTTCAGCAAGACCAATATATGTCTTGTATTCATTGTTCTTAGCCAGTGCAGAACCTACAATCTCCACGACTTTTCCGTCTTCGGTCGAATCACTCTCAATGTCAGTGACGTCCAGAAGAGGGAGATACGCACACCCAAGCAGGCTAAGAGAATCTTTCATAACTGTACTGAGGTAAGATATAGGGCATAATCCGGAATCCTCCGCGTTTCTAAGCATACGGTGCAAGCGGTGAAGAGATATGTTTTCATCTTTATATTTTACTTTTAAAATATCTGACGCTTTTCCTGCCGACGCGCAAACAGCAATTTTTGAATAGCTTTTATACTCGTTTGTGAGAGTATTGAGAATGTCAAAAAGATTTTTTTCTCTTAATCCCTCGCCGATGATAAAAACCTGACATTCCCCCATCAATAGAGGCCTGCCCGCGTTAAATCCGGCTTCGTGCATAGCTCCGGCTACGCTTGCACCTTCTCCCATTGCGGTATACATGGTTAATTCCGAACTGCTTTTTTCACCGCCGCCGCCTTGCCCTGTATAGTATTGTGCGGCAACTTTATACAAACCGTCTTCAAAATCCAACCCTACTGCTTGTATAATAAGATGGTCGCTCAATTCTAAGTGATGCACACATCCGGTAAACGATAAAAGGCTTATTATGACTGATATGTTAATTAAACCAATACGGATTTTTTTATTCAAGCTCGTCAAAAACGATATTCGTTTGAGGTTCGGGTACATTTGTTGTTTCAAGGTTGAATTGATTTGCTTGCGGGTTACTTTCTTCTCCTGCATTTTTATTTCTCCTTTTCAAAAGCAACGATATCAAGGGTAATATAATAATCAATAGTAAAGCGGCAATTATGAATACTGTATTATTAAAGAATATAATTATCATGTCACGGTTAAATGTGAAAAATACCCCCACCGCAAAAGTCGCAATCCCGATTATTACAGTAGTCCGTTTTGCTGTTTTTTCTTTTATCAACGAGTTAAGCATAGACTCTACACAAATAAAAAGAATAATTATTTTTAATACTGCCGTTAAAGTCCATAAAATTATGTCAAAACCATCCAAACGGTTAAATAATATAATGTCAACCAAAGAACTTAAAGTATAGAACGGAAAGCTAATTATATCTATATACGGACCGAACATGACTATATAAAAGAAAAAAATATATAAAATCGTCACCATTAATGAGGGCAAGTACATATAAATTGCTCTCGATGGCTTTTTGCTTATATACCGGCATAATAATGCGTAAATAAATATTTCGTTATTCAAACAAAATTCATAAATTATTTCGCTCCATAATGTATCGGGTGATTCTATTATCGAAGGGTATAAATAGAGCAGCTTCATATCGGGTAAAAGGGTAAAAGTTCTCGCTATCATCATCAAAACGAAAAGTACAAACAGTACCAACCCTATTCTGGCTATTACTTGTAAACCTTTTATTGTTCCGTAAATCGCAACCCCGCTCATTAGCAGTACTAGTAGCCAACTAGGAGCTCCGGACATAATCGTGTTTGAGATAAAAAATTCTAGTTTCAATATTCCGGCAAGCGCACCTATTAAAAGTTGCGCGCCCATTAATATGAATATAAACCATCCGATAACCTTACTTTTTCCGCTCAATATAGTAAAGAAGTTTTCGCCCGGGCGTTTTGAGGCCAATATAATCAACGGAATGTAAAAAGCAAATACTATTATTTTGGCTATAAATATAACAATAAACCGCTGCATTGTGTATTTTGAAAATTCAAAAGGAAAATTTATACATTCAGCTAACAACCGGCTCATAAAAAGCAGCAGAGCAAGTTGATAATTTTGAATTTTTACTGTCATTTATAATTCCTTTCTTATTGCGGGAAATACTTCGTAGAATCGAAAATTGAAAATGGAAAATTGTGTTATCCAATCCATGGACAATTTTAATTGAAAATTATGGTGTTCAATCCGTGGACGATTTTAAATGATGGTTTTAAATAAATCATGGTTAATTGTAGGAAATGCTTATACTGTACGGTATCGACATGTAGGGGCGAACAGTGTTCGCCCGTTATGCGTTCCGGTTGAACCCCATATAAATCCAACGGAATTAGCGGGCGAACACTGTTCGCCCCTACATAACATTCCAAACACCGATAACGTATATTATATAAATTATTTACATTCGAATCCTTGATTATTTAATAATAAATTTCACTATGTCGTTATCTTTACCAACTAATTTTCAATTTTCCACTTTCAACTTTCCATTTTCTAATTACAATTATTTATCAGGAGTAATATTCACACCGTTTAAACTTTGTATATCTACATCTTTTTTAACCAAACTACGCCAACCTGCACGGAAAATTACATCACGCATGGCTTTTAACGAAAAAGGTGTAATCGGTGCAGTAAAAGGAACTCCGTAGTTGCTCATTGAAATAAACTTCATCATTACCATCATTCCAAAAAGTGTCAGTCCGTATAAACCCCATAACCCCCCTGCAAAAATAAACATAAATCTCAATATTACTATGCTGTCATTTAAATCCGGTATTATAAAGCTTGTTACCGAAGCCAGAGCGACAATCAAAACGATAGGCGCACCGACAAGCCCTGCCGAAACAACTATTTGTCCGATAACCAAACCGCCGACAATACTCACAACATGCCCGACATAAGTCGGCAGTCGAAGCCCGGCTTCACGCATTATTTCGTATATTATATGGATTATTATACATTCGACGAGTAGAGGGTAGGGGGTAGCTTGTTCTGATATAAGGAGGTTAAAAAGCAGACTGTTCGGGAAAAGCTCAGGGTGAAAGTTAGCCAATGCCATGTACAGACCCGGTAACAGAATTGCCAGGAAAAAAGCAAAATACTTAAGATACCGCATCAGAGTAACATATATAGGAAGTCCGGTATAGTCGTCCATAGTTTGGAAATGCTCTATAAAAAGCCGCGGAAGAAACATTACAAAAGGTGTTCCGTCAACTAAAACCGCAACACGCCCCTCATATAATTTAGCGGCAAGCGTATCGGGTCGTTCGGTTATTCCTATTTCGGATAATATCCTGTTGTTTTCACTTTCAAGAAACGGCTGGAGGTAGCCGCCTTCAAGAATGGTATTGATTTCTATTGATTTTAAACGTTCCTCTATGCTTTTTACAAGATTTTTATCTGCTTTGTCACTTAAATAACTTAAACATACATCGGTGTTTGAACGGTCTCCCAGCGTCATCATTTTAAAGACAAGCGTAGGTGATTTTATTCGTCTGCGAAGCAAAGACATGTTTATCCTTATTACTTCGTTGAATCCTTCTTTCGAGCTTCTTAAGTTAAGGTGAGATGTGACTTGCTCAACTGAACGGTACTGGAAGCCTTGCGCGCCTATTGCCATTCCGAAATCTACGCCTTCAATTAAGATTACGAGGAACCCGCTCATTATATAGTGGCATAGTTCTTTATAATTGTTTGCTTGTTGTTGTTCCAAAGAGATAAGCAGTTTATTTTGTATCATGTCGGCAATCTGTAAAGGTTCGATTTTTTTGCTGTTATCCGTTGAATTTGCTCCGAAAGCAGAGTTGCCTGAATTGTTTACAGAACCGTTTACCGGTACACTTAAAAGGTCGTTAAGCGGACGGAATATCAGATTAGCGACAGTTTCAGAAGAAACCATTCCTTCGCAGAATATAATACTTGCATTATGACCGCCTATCATTGCGTATTTTATATTTAAGTCGCTGGAATTTTCCGTGAGCGCTTGCAAGTTCAACGTGTTCATACGTAAGTCAGCGGAAAGGTTCATTTCCTCGATATTTTTTTTATCAGGGTTTGTATTATTTTTTTTAATTTTATCAGAATCGTTCATAAATTTATTTAATCTTTCTTGCGTAATCAATATAGAGTTAATCTGTTTTGTATAATATTTAAGAAAATCCCCATACTATTTATTACAAATAGTATTAGAACAAAGTTAAAGGATTTATATGTAAGTTATTGTATCCTGTATAAATAAATTAATACGCTCGGGGGAATATTTTTATATGCTGATTATTTTATTACGCACGGTGCTTCTTTATCTTTTGATTGTCGTATCTCTTAGATTGATGGGTAAAAAGCAGCTAGGTGAGCTTCAACCGTCCGAATTGGTAACCACAATTCTTATTTCCAATATTGCAACCATGTCAATTGAAGACCCGTCGCTTTCAATGCTAGCGGGAATTATTCCGATATTAAGTATAGCTTGTTTAGATGTCGTTATGTCGTTCCTGACATTAAAAAGCGAAAAAATACGCAAAGTTATAACGGGGCGTCCCAGAATAATAATTCAATCAGGACAAATAGACCAGAACGAAATAAAAAACCTCCGTTACACCATAGATGATGTAATGGAAGCCATGCACGATGCTGATATATACGATATTTCTGAAGTTCAATTTGCGATAGTTGAAACTAACGGAAAAATAAATTTTTTGCAAAAGAAAGAACCTTCACCGCTTGTTAAAAACAGCCAAAATCCGCCTGCTATAATTATCAAGGACGGAGTTATTAATACTACCGGACTTTATCAAATTAACCGTGACGAAAAATGGCTTCGGCAGGTTCTTTTTGACAACAATATAACACCAAAAAGTATTTTTCTACTTACAGCGGACGAACAAGGTACAACTTTTCTCGTTAAGAAAGAAGATAAAAACAAAACCGCTTAGACGTATACTGCTTTTCGCAGAAAAGTAGTACCGCCGTTGTACGGCGGACGCTGTCGCAACAGTGTAATCCCTGATTCTCCATTAAATCCGAGTATAAAATTTAATGGGGAATCAGTATAAGAACGAAAAATGAACGGAAAAGCAACATGTATTTAGGAGTGGCATTATATAATGAAAAGGGTAATAATAAGCGTAATACTTATTTTGGGTATACTGGCACTGGCTATCGGAAGTTTAATCTATATAACAAGTTCGACAACTGAAATAATCGGAAAGGTAGAGCTTGTCCAAAAAAGTTACGAGGAAGGTGACAGTCAGAAAGCAAGACTGCTTGCGGAAGAAACTGAAAAAAAATGGAAAGAATTCAGTGAAAACCGTCTTCTTCTTGTAGAAAATGAGTATTCTATGCAAATCGGTATGATTGTCGCCAGAGTTGCCGCAATGGCAAAAGAAGATAATGATGAATTAAGCATTGAATGCCAGTCGCTTTTGTCATTGCTTAAAGAATTCCGGGAAAAACAAATTCCGAATTATAAGAATGTTTTTTAAACTGTTGACATTTATTTCTTTTCGTGTTATGATAAGCACTGGTTATACAAGCCAATTGTATAACTACTCAAATTAACAAAAATAATTCAATACATTAAATCAAAGTTGGAGGTGGTCAGAATGTTCAAAATGATGATTATTTATATATTTAAGCATACCGAACGTTTCGTTGACCACCATTATTTATATTAATATTATAAATATTAACGGTGTAAATGTCATACTTAAAAACAAGGCGTATTCGGTATAAATACGCCTTGTTTTCTTTTTGTATAATTAGTCGTCTTATGTATAATGAATCACATGGCTTTAACTATTTATTCTATAATTACGAAAGAAGGAAAATTTATTATGAAAAGATTTAAATCAATAATGCTCCCCATGCAAGGGAAAAATAAATCAAATTTAAGTATGCTTTACAATACGAGGCTAGAGGAAGAAAAAGAAAAGGTATTTTCATATTGCGGGTTGCGTTTTTGGTTCGCCGGAACAGGACGACGTAATGCGGAAAAACTTGCGTTTTATGTGGAGATACCTCGGGAAATGGTTTGGAACGAAACGTTAGACAACGAACCAAATATAGATGCAATTCCGTTTGAAAGCTGTCTGCTTGATTACCTTTCGCCGGTAATTAACGGATTATGTTCCGAATACATAAACACAAACAAGAATGTTCGTGAAAAAGCTCGTTTTTCCGCACAGAACGCAAATGGCAGAATTATAAAACGAAGCGGTATGCTTTATGATAAAAATTCTGACTGTTTTATATTTAATATTAGCTTCCATGTTCCCTTGTTAAACGCACTCTCTGTTAACGCAAAAACCGCAATTAGAGCGGTTTCTGATATACTATTAAACATAAAAGATTCGATGAGTTGTTATGATAAAGAACATTGTAAAAATATCTGGACTGTTACTCAAAACAACTCCAGATACGCGAATTTATAAAAAACAATGACTTATGCGCTTTTGTTGCCGATGGTTCTGTGTTGCCGCGCGAAAATGTCAGCGATGAACCGATGAAAAATGCGATGCTTTTCTCCTCACCTGACAGTTTAAGCGTTTCGATTACATTCAAAGACGGAACAACCATTTCGGGAATGGGTATAAAAAAAGGTGTAACTGTTATTACCGGAGGCGGATATTCGGGGAAATCGACCTTACTTGACGCTGTCGAAATGGGGATTTACAACCACTCGCCTGGTGACGGACGCGAGTATGTTATAACAGATAAAAATGCACTCAAAGTATATGCAGAGGACGGTAGACCTGTGCATAATTTAGATATGTCAGGATTTTTTAAATACTTACCGGGAACAACAGATGTAAAGTGCTTTTCAACTACTCATGCAAGTGGAAGCGTTTCACAAGCCGCAAACATTATCGAGGCTGTTTGCGGAGGTTGCAAGCTTCTTTTAATAGACGAGGACAAAAGTGCAACGAATTTTATGCTGCGTGATAGCAATATGCGAAAGATTGTTAAACGCGAACCAATAATCCCGTTTACAGACCGTGTTAGGGAGCTTTATACGGAAAAAGGTGTTTCGACAATTCTTGTAATAGGCGGTTCAAGCGAATATTTAAGTTATGCTGATACTGTTGTATTAATGGAAGATTATAAAGCACAGGATATTACGGACGAAATAAAAATAATGAATTTACCGGAATGTTCTTACGAAGAAGAAAAAGTGAACTGGACAGAGGAGAGGTATATTAAACTAAAGGAAACAGAGCAACCGTTTTTATATTTCCGTTCGGTTGCGAACGAAAACTCAAAGAAAATCATACTTGACGGTTATAATGCCGATATAACGCACCTTACCGCTCTTGTTTCGGAAGAACAGTTAAATACCTTAGCTTATATGATGGAACGGTTGCTTACTGATAAACGGACTAGTTATATTTCTTTGAATAGACTTGCGGAGGAAATAGCTAGCGAGATGTTTTCACCCGATATAGGGAATGTTACGCTTTCTTTTAATTTTAAAGTTGAAAACCGTTTTGAAGAAGTAAGAGCGATTGATATTTTCTGTTGTATAAATAGAATGAGAGGATTGGAATTTAAAATTTAGTATTATTGTTACAATGTTGTAAATAACGCATACCCTCCTCAAACCATTTATGTGGATACAAAATCATATTATTATCAATCATATACTCCATATAAGAAAGAGAAGCCGCTTCAAGTGATATTTCAAGTCTATCCTTAACAATTTCATAAAACGGCGGTAAACCGTCTTTATCCCATGACAGTTTATCCGCAACGAACAAAGCCATATCATATGGGGAGGGATTGGTTTTCAAAGTTGTGTGGCATTCCACCGCATCGAGAATGCGTTTTTCTGAGATATTAAAAACCTGTTCAGCAATAATTCTTGAAATTCTTTGATGAAGAAGAAAAGGATAACGCTTTTCGGATTCGTCTATAATCAATCCATTGTTTTCAGCGATTTCCATCATTTCATGCGGAGCAAAAACCGCACTTATGTCGTGCAGAAAACCGGAAATCTCGCATATTCTTTTATCCAGTCCATACTGTTCAGCAATTTTTACATTCGTTTCTGCGACGGCTTTTGAATGCTTATACGTATCGACTTTATTATTTGTATATAAAAAGTTTTGCGTATCTTGAATAATATCACCTGTAAAATCATGAATAATTATATGCGGAAAATTCATGAGCATAATGGTTCTCCTTATAATAAAATTAATTTAAATTAAATCCCGATTACATCAAAGCATTCCCGCCGATAAATTCCCTTACTAGGGAATGCGGAGAAACCATCGCAGGGTCGATAATGTGGATTTGTTCAAGGAAATGTAAAATTTCGTTAAATTTTTTTAAAATATACTCTTCTGTGTTACCTGCCGTTTTACGCAGTTCGTCTATCAAAAAATTCTTATACACACACGGCTCAAACGGCATAAAAGTATCCACGTCATATTCCGCATATTCTTTATAAGGCAATATATATAATTTTTCACCCCGTTGGACACTCTCGAAATTTTTTACAGTAGCGGCAAGCGGTCTGCCTCTGAAAAGCCTGTCTCGCACTAAACGCCGCATAAGACGTATTTTAGACGGATGTAATATATTATTTTCGCTTGTTTTAATTCTTGTCCTAACACTTACATAAACTTTAGAAGCATGCGGAGATAAAGAACCGGTAACAGAAGGATTTAAAGAATGTATACCCTCTAATATAACCGGGTCGCTTTCACCTCTTAAAAATAACTTTCCCTCTTTGCGGGTTTGAGCGGCGAAATCAAACTCAGGTAGAATTACTTTTTCGCAACGCCATATCTTTTCAAACTGCGAATTAAGCAAATCAATATCAAGCCTTTTTGGAGATTCTAAATCAACTTTTCCGTTCTTGTCATGTTTGTTGCGAATATCGTCGAGCGGGAGAAAATAATTATCCATAGATATTATATGAGCGTGAAGCCCTCTATCTTCAAGCATATGTTTGATGCGGTGAGCGGAAACTGTTTTTCCGGAACCTGACGGTCCGCAAATCAAAATGATAGGTTTTTTAATTATATTTTTAATTATACCGATAACCGCGTGTTCAAGCTGATAACGGTATTCATCTTCCGAAGTGTTGATGAAATCGGTAAGATTTTCCGATGCATAACGGTTTATGCTTTCAAATGGTATTATTCTCATAAAAATTTTATTCCTTTTGAAAAAATATTTAATATACTAAAAACGTAAGGAGAAAATTAGCTTGAAAAACACATCTTTCAAGCTTAAGTCTTTTTTATTTTATTTATTATCATTAAAATTATGGAAAGGTTTTGTTCTAAATGTAATACATAATTTTGTTAAAATCTTGACAGCTTCAGGTCTTAATTCTCTAATAGCGTTATTTACATGGTTTTCATCTGTTTTATTATTAACATGAATAAAGCAATCCGGCATAATTGCCATCGCTTTTTCGGTGATAATACGGCAGCACGCGTCACAGGAGCAAGAATTGAAACGTTCAAGTGCAGAACCGAGCTGTTCGCTTATCAACAGTGCGGAAACATTTACTATTTGGCGTTCGTTTCCTATTCTTCGGTAAACCGCAGGTTCATCTGTACCTATATTAAGAATTGCCGGATTCGGAACGGCACCTCCAACAAGCTTTTTTACCGATGTGTTTTTAACCACCGTTTTTCTGCGGCTTTTTTTCTGCGCGGTGATTTTTACTTCTGAATCGTTTTCGTTGTTTTCTGTTTGATTTGATAGATTTGACAAGTTTCGGGAAATTTCTTCGTTCCTGTTGTTTGTTGCATATTCAATAGGTTGAACGCCTATCAAACGCAGAACAGACGATGTTTTATTACTTTTATGCATAATTTTTA
>JALQSN010000800.1:0-21874 GCA_023690525.1 Holotrichia oblita | reverse complement strand
GCAGAGCAGGATTTAAAAGGAGCAATGATATACCCTTCCGCCGTCTGTTGTATGCTTTTTTTTTATCGCCATAGCAATAGTTTATTTAGTTCCCAATTACGCATCTATATATCAGGAAAACTACGCAAAGCTTCCGCTTCCTACAGAGATTTTAATAAGTATAAGCAGTTTGTGTCAAAACATTTTGTAAAAATACTTTTTCTTGTTTTAGTGGCTATTGTGGGACTAATAACATTTTTTAGTACCCCTAGAGGGAAATATTTATGGGGTGGTATGCTTCTAAGGATACCTATGTTTGGTCCTACATATTTAAAATCAATCAATTTAAGGTTTGCAGAGGTAATGTGTATACTGCTTGATGCTGCGTATCCTATAAAAGGTTCATTATTGACAGTTAAGCAAGTTATTAACAATACATATTTAAACACAGCTTTAGATGGCATAATAGTAAAGGTAGATAATGGCATAAGTTTAGGGCAGGCAGTAGAGGCAGCCGGATTTTTTGAACCTATTATGAGCAGTATGATAAAAATAGGCGAAGAAAGTGGCAATATAAACGGTGTGTTGGTTAAATGTACGCAATACTTTGAGATGGAGCTTAATGGGCAAATAACCAGACTTAGCAAGCTTATAGAACCGCTAATGATTTTAGTAATAGGCTTGGTTTTAGGCTTTATTATGTTAGCTATAATGATGCCTGCATTTAATCTAGGCAATATTTTATAGGAGAGGGAAATGAAGGACGGGTTTACTCTTGTTGAATTGGTTGTAGTGTTGGCTATTATATCCATATTAGGCGCAATAATAACGCCTAATCTTTTATCACAACTTGAAGGAGCACGGCTGCGAAGTGATGTGCAATCTGTCAGAATTATTCAAAATGCATTGGAATTATATAAGATGGATACCGGTAAAGCTCCAACTGCAACAAAAGCTATTGATGTCATAACCGAGCTTAAGGGAAAAGATTATTTGAAAAATATAAATGATACACCACAGGTGTACAAAGCGGTATTTACTTATGATAAAACGAAAGCATTAATGCTTTTAGATTTGACTGCCTGTTCAAGCAGTACGAAAAAAACAGCTTTGAGCTTAGCACGCAAGACAGAGCATATATAACAGGTGCAAAGTGATGAATAACAAAGGTTTTACATTGGTTGAAACAAGCGTCGCAGTGACAATTTTTGCAATAATAATTATTGCAGGGTCGTCGCTGTTGTTATATGCAAACGATGTAAGTGGCAAGTTGAGATTAAAAAACGAAATTCTAATAAATGCCCGGGTAGCGGCAGATTTTTTAAGTACTCAAATAAGATATGCGGAAGCGTATACTATAAAAACCGAAGGAGGCAATTTAAAAAACTTAACCATAAGTTATAAAGACGGCTACCCTACTCCATCGTATACTACACATGTGTTTGAGTTTGACCAAGACACTAATACTCTTAAGTTTGGCGATCAACTGCTGGCAGAATATATTAACGAAATTCTTGTGAAAGCTGATAAAGATATACTAACGTTTACTATTAAAACCCTTGAAAAGACTTCGGATGAATCAAAGCTTTCAGTTGACAGTGTTGAATTAACCTTTAAAGAAAGCGTTAAATACAAAACCAATATACCATAAAAATTTAAATTGGTGGCGAGGGTATAATCTTTATGAAGCAAATTAATTTATTGCCGGATAGCTACAAAAACAATTTAATAATTAGAACGTTTACTAAAAGGAGTAATAGTCGCACAGGCTGTTGCTCTTTTTTTATCGATTCTGTTTGCAGCGTTATTTAACGTGCTTTCTGACAACTTTATGAAAAAAATGCAAACGTATATTCCGAGTATATTCAATCAAACAAATATTTGGAATCAGAAAAATTAATAGAAGACGTAAAACGCTTAAATGATAAGATAGAAAGCCTTGGAGCTAATGAAGAATTCTATAGAAACGCCTGATTCGGTAACTGACAAGGATATAAAATATATTTTTTCTCATTTGCCAAAAGGCGTGTTTGCTAATACCGTATCATTTAATGTAGTTACAAACAAGGTGATTTTTGACGGTTTATCAGAACAGAAACAGTAGTATAACAGCGTTTGTTGACGCATTGGCAATGTCTGGCGATTTTTCCGAAATTATCATTAAAAAGCATGACATCAAAGAAAATGATAAAATGGTTAGCTTCACACTAGATATTTATTATTTAGAGGAGGATATCCAATGAGAATAAGGCTTACTGCTATTACTATAATTATCATTGGTTTTTTTGGCAGCATTTTTTTTGTATCCTCAAATAGAACGATATATAGAATTAAAAAATGAACTGCATATTAAAGAGGAAATATATCAACATAAAGAAGCTGCATATGGACAGTATGACGAAAATCTAGCGGAGTTAGCGCAGTTAAGCAGTAAATATCAAAACATTAGCCAGGTTTTGCCACCATTGTATAAAATGACTGAAAAAATAGTTAATATAAGCAAGCTTCTTGCGCAGCACGGACTAACTGAACGGGAGTTTTCAATAGGGGATACAATAAAGAAGGAAATAGGAAGGTGGTGTGATTTTCTTGACAACTGTAACGGTTACTGCTGTAGGATCTTATGATGGAGTTATGGATTATATTTCATGTATAGAAAACTTAAGTAATATATGTACTGTTGATGATGTTATAATGTCATCTGAAAATATAGCTGCAAGCGGCGATATAAATTTTGTATTGCGTATAACGGTATATGCGGCTCAAGAGGAGCTTTATGAAAAACAAAGGAGGATAATGGTTATGAGGATTATGCAGGCAATCCGTTTTATTATGAATAATAACGGGATAAGTCTTGTTGAAACTGTTATTGCTACAGCTATTTTGGGTATTATTGCTATACCTCTTTTAGCAGGCTTTAGCCAGTCTTTCAAAAATTATAATACATCTTACCAATACTATATGGCATCTGTAGAAGTTGGTAATATAATGATTGAAATTAGTACGGCTCTTTCATCAGGAGTTGACACATCCGGAAGTTGTCGGTGTCAAATGCTTGTCATGTAGAGGGTTTTCAATACGGTACATATAGGGCGTGTTTTAGGTGATAACTTATATGAATGGACATCATATACAACGGCGATATTTTTCCGCTGCCGGATATAACACTTGGGAGTGATAAATTTTCAGCATACTGCTGATGGCTACATTTTAGTAGTTGATATCTACAGAGGTGATGATACACTTATAAAAGGGGTGGTGCAACCTGTTTGGGTTTAAAGATGATAAAAAACAATAGAGGTAGCGCTTATGTTTTGTTGTAATTATAATGTTTACGGTATTTTTAATGATGACTATTGTGTTAAGCAGTACCAGATACGAAGCTATAACAAGTGCGGCATATATGACAAACTTAGGAATGTATGAGCTTGCAGAGTCAGGTGTACATAGAAGCATACAAGAACATAAGAGAAATCCTTTTTCCAATAATAACGACATAAGCTCTTGAGTGAAGCTGAAGGTTTTATTATGAATGAGCTATCTATTGTAGGAAGAACCGACTATTTTAACTTTATTAAATACAGCATACTCACACTAGAACAGAGAAGGGTAGAACAGAATATGTTATTTCTACAACCATAAAAGCAGAACCAGTTTCAGCTGTAGCCGCAATTTACTATAATTTCGACAGCAAAGATTAAAGACTCAAACATGGAGGTAAAAGTAAAGGGAAGTATAACTCTTTTATACGGTGATGACGGCATAATCTATCCGCAGCTTGAACTGTTAAGGCAGATAAGCTAGTCAGCCCCGATAAGTAAAGTAATTTTTCCGTATAAACCTTGCCAATTCCAAAAGAAGCAAATAATTCCATAAGTTTTCAAGGTTTTTAAGTTCACTTGAGTAATTAATAATCATCCCCTTTTTTTATATAATTTTAAAGGAATGATTAAAAGAATAGCAGCTCTATATTTGGTTTTTACAGATAGCATGTTTTTGGAATAACGAAGCTATTCCATTGCTTCTTAGCCATGAAGTTGATTATACCGTTATCTAACATCAGAATATTTATTTGTCAAATTTATAGCAGCGTATTCGAAACACTTTCAACATATAAATATGGAATGAAAGGCTTGACATTTCTTCATACCAGCTTCCATACACCTTTCAATATTCCGGAAAACGTTAGCTGTTTTGGCTATGCCTCACGCCTTATCAAACCCAAAACTGTAACGGCAGGGTTGCTTCATATTTTTTCGGGCATATGTAATCCATAAAAATAATAGATTTAGGTGCGGATTTTCGTTTGCAGGACGTTAACCAGTATGAACAATGGTATGGTGAAAAACACGGTTCTAAAGAACTGTCTTGACCAAGCTGTTTATGGGCTTTGTGAGATAAACAGAAAAAAATAAAGAATCCAGGCTTATAGCTAATCCAGGATGCTATACGACCTGCTCTATACTGTCACTGTATCCATTCTTAAAGAAAATCTTATTAAAAAGGACAGTATAGTAATCGATGCTAAATCGGGAGTGTCTGGAGCAGGCAGAGGTGTTGCCTTAGGGTTGCACTTTTGCGAAACAGATGAATCGGTAAAGGCATATAAAATAGCATCCCACAGACATACGCCTGAAATAGAGGAGCAATTATCTTATGCTTTTGGGGAAAAATATAAATTTGGTGTTTACACCGCATCTAATACCGATGAACAGAGGTATACTAACAACATCTTACGCAAAGGTGACAGAAGGTTGTACATACGACGACATAAAAAAAGCATACGAAAAATTATTCAGACCAATATTTTATAAGACTTACAAAACAAGGTATTTTCCCTGAAACAAGATGGGTAAAGGGCTCTAATTTTTGTGATATCGGCTTTGCAATAGACGAAAGGACAAACACAGTCATCTGTATCGGCGCTCTGGATAACCTTATAAAAGGCGCAGCCGGGCAAGCGGTACAGAATATGAACCTTATGTTTGGATTAGATGAAAAGACTGCTATTGATAACGTTCCGGTATTTCCGGCATAGAAGGAGGTATTTTATATTATGAAAACAATAGATGGAGGAATAATCGCAGCCAAAGGGTTTCTTGCAGCAGGCGAGCATATAGGCGTAAAAAAGATCAAAAAAGGATTTGGCGCTTATACAAAGCACAGTAAAAGCAGTGTGTGCAGGTGTGTTTACTCAAAACAAAGTAAAAGCAGCTCCAGTTTTATGGGATATGGACAATTATAAAAATGATATATACGGTATAGCTGTTGTAAGCGGCAATGCAAATGCCTGTACAGGACAGGGGTATAGACAATAACTTCAAAATAGCCAAGTCCTATGGTGAAAAGCTTAATGTGGCAACAGAAAACATACTTGTTTGTTCCACAGGTGTAATCGGAGTTCAGTTACCTATAGATACGGTTTTAGAAGGTATTAAAAAGTAACCCTAACAGGAATCCCGAAAGCGCAAAAATACAGCAGAAGCTATATGTACAACAGATACCTTTGTCAAAGAGACAGCTGTTGAAATTGAAATAAACGGAAAGACCGTTACAATAGGCGGAATCGCAAAAGGGTCAGGTATGATACACCCTAATATGGCGACGCTTTTATCTTTTATAACGACAGATGCAAATATAACACAGGAGATGCTACAGCTTGCATTAAGTAAAAGCGCAGATAAAAGCTACAACATGATTTCCGTAGATGGCGATACCAGTACCAACGATACTGTGCTTGTGCTTGCTAACGGCGAAAGCGGCTGCCCTGTTATCGATAGCGAGGGAGATGACTTTTTGCAATTTTGCCAAGCGCTGGATTATGTGAATATTAAGCTTGCAAAGGATATAGCTTATGACGGAGAAGGCGCTACAAAGTTTGTAGAAATTACTGTTAAAGGCGCAGCAAGCGAAGATGATGCTAAAAAGCTTTGCAAATCGGTTATATCTTCCAGCTTAGTAAAGACGGCGTTATTCGGTGCAGATGCCAACTGGGGCAGAGTGCTTGCTGCTATGGGGTATTCCGGTGCAGAATTTAATCCTAAAGAAGTTACACTGTATTTTTCTAGCAGCTTTGGACGTATATTGCTTATGGACGGTGGATTACCTATTGTTTTTGATGAAGATTTGGCAAAATCAATCCTAAGTGAAAGAAATAAAAATAGAGATATTATTAACATCAGGAAAAGCACAGCTACAGCTTGGGGCTGCGACTTATCTTATGATTATGTAAAAATAAACGGTGATTATCGTTCTTAGGAGGACGCAATGCAATGCAGGAATATATAGATAAGGCTAAAATATTAGTAGAAGCGCTTCCTTTTATAAAAGAGTTTTACAAAAAAATAGTAGTAGTTAAATACGGCGGAAGCGCCTTAACAAACGAGTGGATAAAGAGCACCGTAATGCAGGATATAGCTCTTATGAAGTTTGTAGGTATGTTGCCTGTAGTGGTTCATGGCGGAGGACCTGAGATAAATAAAATGCTGAATCGTACAGGCGTTAAATCAGAGTTTGTAGGCGGGTTTAGAGTAACGGATGAAGAGACTATGGAAATAGTGGAAATGGTGCTTTCAGGGGAAAATAAACAAAGGACATTACAACTCAACTGAATGCCACCGGTATAAAAGCTGTCGGTGTTTCTGGTAAAGATGGCGGTATGCTAAAGGCACAAAAAAATAATCCTGATTATGATTTAGGTTATGTAGGTGAAGTGACATCGGTGGATACTAAAATAATTAACGTTTTATTGGAAAAGGATTTTGTACCGGTAATATCATCTGTAGCTTGTGACGAACAAGGTAACAGCTACAATGTTAACGCTGATTATGCAGCTATAGCTGTGGCCGGAGCGTTATCGGCACAAAAGTTGGTTTTTCTGACGGATGTTTTAGGCATTTTACGAGATGTGCATGACAAGGATTCGTTTATCCCGGAAATAACTGCGGCAGAGTTGGAGGAAATGGTTGTTAACGGCAGCATAACAGGCGGGATGATTCCAAAAGCACAGTGCTGTATAGAAGCAGTAAAAGCAGGCGTAAAAAATGTGCACATATTAGATGGAAGAATGGAACATTGCTTGCTGCTGGAAATATTTACTAAGTACGGAATAGGAACTATGATTAAAGTAGGAGTGATAATATGGAAAAATCAAAATACATAATGAACACTTATGCTCGTTTTCCTATTGTATTGGAAAAAGGAGAGGGAATGTACGTAACTGATACAGACGGCAAAAAATATTTAGATTTTGTAGCCGGTATAGCGGTAAATGCGTTAGGGTATGGCAACAAAAAACTTGCAAATACAATTGAAGCGCAAGCAAAGAAGCTTAATACATTGCTCAAATTTGTATTGGACAAAGCCGCAAATGGAGTTAGCTAAGTTGTTAGTAGAAAACAGCGGTGGTATGGATAAGGTGTTTTTCTGTAATTCAGGAGCAGAAGCTGTAGAAGCATCTTTAAAGCTAAGCCGCAAATACGGCAACAAAAGCGGCAAAAATGAAATAATAGCAATGAAAGCTTCGTTTCACGGAAGAACCTACGGAGCGGTATCGTTAACAGGGCAGGACAAAGTACCACAATGGATTTGAGCCCTTGTTACCTGGAATAATTCATGTTCCGTTTAACGATTTTGAAGCTCTTAAAAATGCGGTTTCCGGCAGAACCTGTGCCGTAATTATAGAACCTGTTCAAGGCGAGGGCGGTATTGTTCCGGCGGATACCGAATATTTAGCTGCTGTAAGACAGTTGTGCAGTAAAGCGGATATTGCCCTTATTTTTGACGAGGTGCAGTGTGGAATGGGACGTTTAGGAACTTTGTTTGCATATCAGCACTACGGAGTAGTACCTGATATTGTGGTTTTGGCAAAGGGTCTTGCAGGTGGAGTTCCTATAGGTGCAATGCTTGCCGCCAATAGGTTTGCTAACGTGTTACAGCCGGGGGATCATGCATCTACATTTGGAGGCAATCCACTAGCTGCCGCCGCTGCGGTTACTGTAGTATCTGAAATAATAGGACTTACTAAAACGTGTTTCAAAGCAAGGTGAATATCTGAAGGAAAAGCTTTTGCAGCAAAAACAATCCTTGTATAACCCATGTTAGAGGTATAGGACTTATGCAGTGTATAGAGCTTAGTGTGCCTGTAAGACCTATAATAAACGCTTGTGTAGAAAATGGTTTACTGCTTGTTTCCTCAGGCGACAAGGTTATACGGTTTGTGCCGCCGCTTATAGTTGGTAAAGAGCATATAGACGAAATGTGCGCCATACTTGAAGTGTATTAAAGGGAGGATACATATATAATGTTAAAAGGAAAGAAGCTTACTTACACTAAAGGATTATACCGAACAAGAGATAGACTATTTACTTAAACTATCTATAGAGTTAAAGCAACAAAAGAAAAATGGAATTTTCAAAAAAGATTAGAAAATAAAAATGTAGCATTAATATTTGAAAAGCCATCAACAAGAACAAGGTGTGCCTTTACTGTGGCATGCGCCGATGAAGGTGCTCACCCTGAATATTTAGGTAAAAACGATATACAGTTAGGTCATAAGGAATCGGTAGAGGATACTGCAAGGGTTTTGGGTAGAATGTTTGATGCTATACAGTTTAGGGGATTCTCCCAAAAGACAGTAGAGCTGCTAGCAGAATATTCAAATGTGCCTGTCTACAACGGGCTTACTGACGAAGACCACCCAACACAGGTTTTAGCTGATTTAATGACTAGTGCTAGAGTATAAAGGCAAGTTAAATGGAATACGTTTTTGTTTCGTAGGTGATGGGCGTAACAATATGGCTAACGCTCTTATGATAGGCGCATCTAAAATGGGAATGGATTTTTGCATTATTGCACCTATTGAGCTTATCACCTGATAAAAAGCTTCTTTCATTATGTCAAAAATTTGCAGTTGAAAGCGGCGGATCATTAAACGTCAGTAATGATATTGGCGCATTAAAAAACGCCGATATAGTTTATACCGACGTATGGTGTTCTATGGGTGAAGAAGATAAAGCAGAAGAACGGATAAAGCTTTTAACACCTTATAGAATAAATAAAGATGCTATGGCGCTTGCCAAATCTGATGCGTTATTTATGCACTGCCTCCCGGCGGTAAAAGGCTAAGAAGTTACGGAGGATGTGTTTGAATCTGCATCATCGGTAGTATTCGACCAAGCCGAAAACCGCCTTCATACTATAAAAGCTGTTATGGTTGCAACATTATATTAATTATCTCTAAACGACATCTTTTCTTTCGGTGTTAGCAATAACACCTAAAACCTTATTAGTTACATCAAAGCTCGAAGTCTTTAAAAATTTCGGGCTATATTTTCTAAATCTATTCCTAAATTTGATAGAATCATGCAATCTTTATAAAGCTCTAAGTTCCGAAGATGATAAAAGTGAATCAAGAGGTAAAAATGATTCCATATCAATAAACCCTTAAAGTCCTCGCTTCCACAATGGCAATATCTATTTCCTGCGAAGTAAGCATTCCCATAAAACGTTGAATCTGTGTAGCCGCCATTGTAGGGTCGTCTGGATTTACAAAAAAATCGTACACATAAATCTCAAAGCCGCTTTCAGGTTCTACAAGTAATTCGTTTAGCTGTGACGATATGTTTTCAGATACCTCAGGCTGGATGAACGTATTGCTATAAAAGGCAACTCCCGCATATGGTTGGTTAGGCGGATTTATAAAAACATCGTTTATATACGAACCTATAATTAATAGCGCAATCAGTGCTAGTGTATATGTGCCTTATAGTACTCCCAAATATAATCTACAAGTTTTTCTTTAAGTGTCATGTGTTTTGTTTTCTCTTGATAATCAAGTATAAATCCTGGTGTTTTCAATTCCAATACATTCCTTCCTTAAACTAATTTTCTAGTTGTTCCTTATACTATTTCCGATTTAATTCATCCACAGCGAAGCGTTCTTTAGTATGGAATTAAAATATTTCTTTCTATTTCTATTCGGAAATAGTATTAATGACTTTTGTATACTGCGCGGCAAAGCATCTTGTGAATTTTTCCAAGGTTCATTGCTGAAACGATAATCGAACTTTTTATAAACCAATCAAGCTCATCTTCTATGCGTTTCATATTTTCAGACATAAGAGGGACTACTACATCGCAAAAACTTTTAAAATCATTTTGATTTAATTTTTTCTCACCTACACCTAGTATTTGAGAAAAATGCTCAATACAAAAACCATGACTTTGGGCTGTAAGCTCTCTTATGCCTTTATTTTCTTTCCACAAAATAAAATATGTGTCAATATATCGGTCAAAGGTGTTTTTCACTCTGGAGCATATGTAGCATCCGCTGATAGTTTTATCTATAATTGATGTTATAGTCGCTGAACGGGATTCAGTGTTAGTGCTTTTTGCAAAAAAACTTTTCTTTTCCACAGGTGCTGTCACAGCCTTGTAGGCATGGTTTAAATCACGATTGATTTTTTGTATATGAGTGTGAAGTATTAACGCAAGCCCCAAAGCATTTTGCTTCTTAAACAGACGGCTGTAGTGTGCGGAGCAAAAACCTTGTTCATCAGTAGCTGCGCGTATGTCGTCCTCCATATACGACGGTCCAAGCGTGTAGTCTATAGATGCCTCCTCAAGCTTGCTGTACATGCTGCAAAATGGGCATTCTCCCTTTTCTTCAAAGGCTTCTATTACAGGTATTGTATGTATGTGCTCCTTCATAAACTTTCACCATCCCTTTTTGAGTATAAAAAATGCCGCCTATAAAGATGACGGCACTTTTGTCTTGTTTTATTATAGCCTTTTTATTAAAAATATTCAACAGCGAATGCCAAGTTTGTAATTGAATAGCGTGATCGATTATTACTTTTTATTAAGCTCATACCACTCAACAAACTTAAGCACAAGATCCATACTTTCCCCCTGGAGCAACTCCAAGGTCTGGCTGGAAGCCGACACCCTCAAATGTGGATAAATCGGGGCTCAAGTTAAAGCTTACGCCAATATATACAATAAGCTTACTTTCAAGCAACATAGTCATTCCAATGTTTCCTGAAGCTAGTACGCCTTTAAAACTTCTCCAAAGCCATATCTACTACGTATTTATAACCGTCCTCGATATTTTCTTGACTTCTCTTTATGGCTCCATGCGCACTGCAGTTGGGTCTGAATACAAAACTGTTGTCTGAAAACTGTTGTTCAACTATAGGGCTTAATATTTGCGCTATCGCTTGTTGTATTACTCGGTCTACTACGGTGGGTATCCCCAATGAGCGCCTCTTCCCGTCGTCTTTTGGTATCTCTACCCTTCTGACTGGATTCGGCTTGTATTTCCTTTCAATGATTGCCTGCTTGATGGCTTCGCCGTTTTTGCAAGATATGCCAACAATTCCTCTATCTGCATTTCATCGACTACACCTGCGCCTTTGTTCGCTTTAACCCGTTTGTATACTTGGTTCAGGTTATCGCGTTCCATTATGCGCTCTAGCATTCTTTCCTTTGGTTCATTGGCGTCGGTGTTGTTGCCCCGCTTATCTCCCAAACAGGCTTGCACACTTCTGCTTATACGCTCCATGCGTCCGTGAGACCTCCCGCGGTAAGACGAATCACTTTCCTCACACGTCCCCACATCATTTACAACGCTGTGTCTGTGTCGTTTATTGGACTTCGTTTTGTTATGCAAACTCGTCCCACATACTATGCTTGATAATATTCGTGTTCCTTAGGGCGGGGTTTTGCCGCCGGCTTCCTTCCGACTCCACCTCACGATGGACACCCTTGCCCTTGGATAGCGGTTGGCAACGACCAGCCCCCACAGCGGACTTCCACCGCCTAGTTATTCGCCACGCACGGCGCACATAGAAAAAGCATATATAAATCGTTATATATGTGCTTATAGTTGGTACACTAAGATATAATTGCTTTAACACAGGAATTGTTATACTGTTTCCAAATAGCAATGGGTATTAATCTACAACGATATATCAATTATTTTATCGTGATTCTTTGGTGATATTTTTTCTTTTTCCCTGACTGTTTCAGTTGATAGAATCGTGCGTTGTGTTTCCTGCTGCCCTAGCTCATATTCGGCTTCGCCATTCTGATTTATATCAATATCACCAGAGTTTTCTTGGGGTTCAGATTCTTTCGCAGTGCGCTTTTCTTCCTCAATATCCTTGCTGCTTTTAACATATGACGCAGTAGCTTTTTGATTTTCATCAATTGATTTATTAATCTCTACCGTTCGGCCATACATCATACGTTCGGTACGTTTAACTCGTTCGCTTATTCCACCATCCTCGGCAATAAGTTGCTTCCTTAAAGAGCCTAAACATGTTAAATGTTCTTTATCAACGGAAGCCGATATAAGGCTCTTATTCATAGCAATGTCAGCCTCTTTCTGCTCATCCTCTGCTGTTTTATTGTACTTGCATTTTAATTAACCATCGGATATACTACAGTAAAAAAGGAATTGAATGCGATGCCAATGCCAGTATCTAACGAAATACGTGATAAAGTAATTCAACATAAACAGAACAATATGAAAGAAAGCGATATAGCAAAATGGCTACTAATAAGCAAAAGCACAGTAACAAAGGTATGGGCACGGTATAGAAAAACAGGTTCAATTATGCCAAGTCCGCGAACACAAGGTAGGAAACCAGCCTTTGACGATGTGACGATGAGCAAAATAGAGGAAAAAATCAAAGAAGCTCCTGATACGACTTTGTTAGAATTAATTGATGAGTTTAACCTCAAAATATCAGAAGGTGCGCTGTCTAAAAAGCTGAAAAAACTCGGGTACTCGTATAAAAAAAACTTACGTATCCGATAAAAAGGGACACCCCTGAAGTTCAAGAAGAACGAAAGGCATTTGAAGAAGCCATAAAAGATATAAACATTGAAAATCTCGTTGCCCTTGATGAAAGCTCAATTAATATCGCTTTTACACGATTATATGGAAGAGCTAAGAAAAACGAGCGTATAAATGAGGGTGTTGTCGATGTACGTTTTGAGCGAAAGTCTATCTTATCTACAATGAGACTTAATGGAGATATGTGTCCTCTGGTCTTTATGGGCACTCTGAACAAAGAGCTTTTTGCGCATTACATAAAGACATACTTAAAACAGTCACTTACACTGGATGATGTCTTGCTTTTAGATAACAGTTCTGTACATACATCGAAACTGGTTTTAGACACATTGAAAGAATGTGGAATTAAGTATCTGTTCCTGCCACGATACTCTCCAGATCTTAACCCTATTGAGTTAATGTGGTCATGGATGAAATCAGTCCTGAAAAAATTCAAAGCAAGGAAGCATGATGTATTGGATGAAGCCGTTAAGTTTGCCTTGGATTCTGTTAACTTACAGTTTATTGCTAATTGGTTTGTCCATTGCGGATATAGTCTATGAAATGTTAAGTTGCTATATAGTATGTACTTCACATATCCATCGTGCCTTGTATCTTCTATTGCCATGAATAACTCCTTTATTTGAGCCATCTGCGACTCTCCTAACCCTTTTTGTCACATTATGATACATTCTATTCCTCTTGTAAATGTTTTTATGAAACGAACGTGCCATCGGCAGCATTACGATTGACAAGTTGGTACATCAAAGCATCGGAGATTGCAAAAAATGTTCCCACTGCAAAAATTCAAGCTGCGTGACATTTTTGGGTTCGCATGATGCCCTAGCATTATCTATGACAGCGGGAGCAAGACGGTTATTGCTACAAGAAAAGCGTATAGGAGAAGGCAACTCGAAAACGAGTAAGCACACGTTTATTCGTTCTTTTTAGTTTTAATAAACAATATAGCAAAGGACGATGCTTTAGTGTCCAGTTGCAATTATTATTCATAATACGTCACGGAAAACGGCAATTATTGCGTATAAAAGCGCATTTACCAACCTCGACGGACATTGGCATTGGCATGAGGAGTTTTAGACTCACTAAATGGTGTGAAAGGACGGCGACTTATCACCGCCTCCTACCCGATTCTCCTTCAACTAATCCTTTCCTATTTGAAAAATAGCACAATCGTGATATAATGGAGATAGTTAATACTTCTTTATCTGCATGAGGCGCTAATTTTTCTGTGAACGAGTAAATTTATGTTTTGTGATAAGGAGGCGAAGTGTTATGAGTAAAGAGAGTTTGTGTTTACTAATAGGCGCTGTTGTACTATGGGGAGTAACGATATATATCGGCGCGAGTCTTTTGTATGCAAAAAGAAGAGTGCATTCAACATTAGGTACAATTCGTGACATTTTTTATACGTCTGGTAAACACTTCACAAGCCAAAGTCTGGCGGTTATGGATTACATTGTTGATGGAAAAGTTTACACATCTGAAAACCGCATTTATGTTTTCCGGAAGTCTAAAGTGGGTGAGCAATTTCCTGTGAGTTACTTTATTGACGAACCAGAATACTTGCATACAAAATCAAATAATCAATTTTTTAGCTTTTTATTTCTGTCGGTTTTGTGTACAAGTATATTCATTTATTTTCATTTTTTTAGATAAAATCTCTTATTTCTATCCTACTAAAAAATCCCTTCCAGTTTACTACTGGTCGGGATTTTTTCGTTTCTTCTGGGGTGTTTTGATACAGCCCCTTGTGTTTGATATAAATATATAGCACTTTAGAAAACACTCCGAACTATGATACAATGGTATAAAATAGAAGTAGAGATGAAAAATGGCAAAAGTATATTCAATAGATTTAAGAATGCGAGTGATAGCAAAACACAATGAAGGAAAAAAGCATCGGAAATATCAAATGAACTGAATGTAAAGAAAACATTTGTATATGATATGTTACGCCTACACAAGTTGACTGGATCTGTATCCCCAAAACCTGCCAGCGGAGGAAGAAAATCTGCTATAGACGAAGAATGTTTGTCGCAGATAGAGGCACTTGTGATAGAAACACCAGACATAACATTGCAAGAAATAAAAGAGACTTTGGAGCTTAAACTTTCAATTTCAGTAATATGCGATGCCATAAATAAGAGATTAAATTTAAGGTATAAAAAAAACTCTTTTCGCTACAGGTCAGAATGATGATGAAGTACAAGAAGCACGTGAAAGTTGGCATAATGATCAAAGAGAAATGGACAGTGCAAGTCTTGTATTCCTTGATGAAAGCAGCATAAATATCGGTATGACAAGGCTTTATGGACGAGCATTTGGATAGGACAGAATTGTGGATTATGTTCCAGATGTAAGATTTGAGAGATTGAGTATCCTATCCTCAGTTCGCCTTGATGGTACATTAATTCCTCTTACATATAAAGGAACTTTAAATACTTCTCTTTTTCTGAGCTATGTCACTCAGTGCCTAGCACCTACATTAAACGTTGGGGACATAGTAATAATGGATAATGCCTCTCCACACAAATCTAAAAAGTTGTTGAGGTAATCGAAAATAGAGGAGCTTTTGTACTATATCTTCCCACATATAGCCCTGATCTAAACCCTATTGAAAAGATGTGGTCTAAGGTAAAGGCTCATTTAAGAAGACTAAAAGCGAGGACTTTAGATTCTCTTTTCTATGCTCTTAAAGATGCTCTTCTTTCTGTTTCTTCAGATGACATTAAATCTTGGTTTGAAATTGCTAATTATTCCGTATAGTAACAGAAAATGCTATAATAATTTTAAATTTTTACAATAATGTTTGCTGGGTGTCAAAACGTGTGTCAAACAAAAACAGGGATTGTGATGTTTCTCACAATCCCTGACTTTTCAACCTCTGGGTGACAAGATTTGAACTTGCGACCTCTAGACCCCCAGTCTAGCGCGCTACCAAGCTACGCCACACCCAGATAATAGCATTTAATATTAAAAATCATTATAATAGCAGCAGTTTAATCTGTCAAGGTCATAATTAAGGCGATGAAGGTAACAAAGCTTATAGGTTTTTAATAGTTTTAATATATTCAAAGCATCTTGTTTAGTATAACAATATGCACATACCACTGGTTTACAAATTCGATAGAATTTCATTCCATTTTTCGCCTCTACCTCACGCATACCAATTTTAGACAGAACTTTGATGGACGCTATGTTATCATTAAGACAATCTGCCGCGACATCAGTTACTCTATCTTGCGATAAACCTCAGTAAGTCAGTGCTGAAGGAGCTTAAAATGCAAATCGTTTTCGCCGTTGGTCTCCAATGATAGAGTATCCCATATGGATTATACCATTTTCATCAGGTATTCCTCTAAAGCCGCCGTTTCCAACAATTGTACCAGTTTCTTTAGAAATAAATAGCCAAGCGTCGAAACCATCCGGCTGCAGTTTGCTCTTAAGACTATCTCTTACTATATGCAAAACATCTTTAATATCCGCAGTTTCCGGCCATTTTTTCAGCTTTTATTATCCCCATAAGTTCATAAGTTGATGGGTCATTCACCATTACTTTTGAAACAAAATCATATGTCATAGGTACTAACTTAAGTCTTTCTGTTGCAAGTGAAATTTGGCTATGATTCAAAATGCTCATCTCTCTCATATAGAAATCGTAAAATTGTCTATATACTAAAAACTCGCAGATTTTCACAATATTCGCATAATTTTTAATTGCACTCTCCCAAAACTATGCGAATATTAGTAAAGGTTTGAAGACGCTTTTTACCATCGTACCCACATTTATTTAAGCCCGTTAAACAAGCTTACTATCTGCCATAAGCTTGTTTACTCCGCTTATTACGGCCTTAAGCGAAGATTTTGTAATACTTGAGGATATTCCAGCGCCAAAGCATACTACTTCGTTTTTGTCTATGATGCTAATATAGGTTATGGCTCTGGATTTTGAACCATATTCCAACGAATGCTCTGAATAACTTTTTATTTCAAACTCGACACCGGTTTCTTTTATAATCGCCTGACAAAATGCTTCTATTCCACCTTCACCGCTGCTGCTTATGTTTTTAACCTCGCCGTTTATTCTTATGACAGCGGTTATGCTGCTTTGCTGGTCAGCGCTTTCACTGTAGGATTCCAACTTTATTGGTGACTCTATGTTTACATATGTATGTTTAAATAGATTGTAAAGTTCCTCAGAATGCAGTTCCTTGTGCTGAGTGTCGGATTCCTTAGTTACTATCAAGCCGAAATCCTGCTGCATTGCTCGTGGTATTTGCATACCATAACCTTGTTCCAAGATATACGAAACGCCACCCTTGCCTGATTGGCTGTTTATTCTTATTATAGGCTCATAGCTTCTGCCTAAGTCCATAGGGTCTATCGGAAGATATGGTATTTGCCATAGTTCCACCTTTCTCTTTGCGGCGAGCCATGCCTTTCTTTTATGGCATCCTGATGCGAGCCTGAAAATGCTGTGTATACTAACTCACCTGCATATGGATGTCTGGGATGTACGGGCATCATGTTAAGCGACTGTATAATTCTATGGCAGCATCTATGTTAGAAAAATCTAAACCTGTTTCTATCCCTTGAGTATACATGTTTAATGCTATCGCCAGAATATCGGCGTTGCCTGTGCGCTCACCATTTCCGAACAGAGTTCCTTCAACTCTATCTGCACCCGCTAGCAAGCCTAGCTCTGTTGCCGCTATTGCTGTGCCTCTATCGTTGTGTGCATGAAGGCTTATTATTACATTTTCTCGACTGTTTATATGACGGCACATGTATTCTATTTGGTCAGCATACATGTTGGGCATAGCCATCTCCACTGTTGACGGCAGATTTATTATTACCTTATGCTGTGGATCTGGCTGCCACACATCTATTACTGCATTACATATTTCTGCTGCATAAGGAAGCTCTGTTCCAGTAAAGCTTTCTGGTGAATATTCAAATATATAATGCTCTCTACCATACTTTTGAGCAAGCTCTTTTACGTGTTTTGCACCATTTACTGCCAGTTGGATTATTTCCTCTTTGCTTTTGTTGAACACAACGTCTCGCTGTAATGTAGATGTTGAATTATATAAGTGAACAACTGCCTTTCTTACGCCTAAAAGCGCCTCGAAGGTTTTTTCTATTATATGGTCTCTTGCTTGAGTTAATACTTGAATGGTTACGTCATGGGGAATCAACCCTCGCTCTATTATGGTGCGGAGAAAAGTATATTCAGTATCTGATGCCGCCGGGAAGCCTACCTCTATTTCTTTAAAACCCATATTTATTAGAAACTTAAAAAAATTCTATTTTTTGTTCAAGGCTCATTGGCGTTTCTAACGCTTGGTTTCCGTCACGCAAGTCTACGCTGCACCAAGTCGGCGAAATTACTAGCTCCCTACTGGGCCATTGTCTGTTAGGTAAATCGATCTTTTCAAACCTTGCATACTTTTGATGTTCCATAATGATTTCCTCCTGTTTTAAAAAAATAAAAAAGCCCTTCGTCTGCAAAGAGACGAAAGGCATGCTTACGTGGTACCACTCTAATTTGTTGCTCTAACAAATACGGGCTTGCGCCGATATTTTTCCAATATAACGGTTGGCAACCGTTCGCACCTACTATATTTCAGGCGACCACTCCAGAGCGAGTTCAACTTTTTGTCGATACTGCCTCGCACCATACGGCAGCTCTCTGAATCCACTTAAAGTTTACTATTCCCTTTCATCGTGTTTCATTTATGTATATAAGCTACAATAGCACAATCAAAACCGAACATACAAGCGAACGCATTGAAGTATTCATTAAAATTCTACCGTCAAAAGTGTCAACCCACCTGCACCTGCTGTTTTTGATGCGCGCTTTCTTTCCTTCGATAAAATAATATCTTCTATAATACAGGGCTTTAATCTTCCTAACCCTGCGTCAATTAGAGTCCCTGCTATAATGCGTACCATGTTGTATAAAAACGAATCGCCTGTTATGAATATGCTAATGGTGCTGTTTTCTTTTGCTATAGTTATATCGAAAATGGTTCTTATAGTTGTCTTTGCACTGCTTCCGCTTGCTGAAAAAGCTTTAAAGTCATGCATACCTATAAAAAAAGATGCCGCTGCTTTCATCTTTTCTATATCTAAAGGAGTTCTTACGTATTCTACATAATTTATAAGCATTGGGTTTGGGTAATCGCTATTGTATATTTTGTAGCAGTATGTTTTTCTTTTAGCATCGAATCTCGGGTTAAAGCTTTCGTGAACCTGAGTGGCGGCAGTTACGACTATATTCTTAGGCAATGCAGAATTTAATACTTGCGGCAGCTTTTTCATTGGTATAGGACATTTATCTACTTTAAATGCTACAGCCTGTCCTATTGCATGAACTCCACTGTCGGTACGACTTGCCCCTACTGTTCTAATGTCTTCTCCGAACACCTGATAAATAGCTTGCTCAAGTCTTTCTTGAACTGTTATACCATTTTCCTGACGCTGCCACCCGCAATATTTAGTTCCATCATAGGAAACTGTTAGTAAAATGTTCATTAGAATGCCCTCGTAAATGAAATCAAAATATTTATTACACAAAACCCAATTATTAGCACTAACGCTTTATAGTCAAGGCTAGTTAATTTTAACACTCTCATTCTCGTTCTGTTCATATCTCCACGGTAGCATCTTGCCTCCATTGCCATTGCAAGCTCATCGGCTCGGCGGAATGCAGATATAAACAGCGGAACAAGCAACGGCAGCAGGCTCTTCGCCTTCTGTATAAGATTTCCTGTATCAAAATCCGCTCCCCTTGCCTTTTGCGCCTTCATTATTTTATCGGTTTCTTCTAGTAAAGTAGGAATAAAACGCAAGGCTATTGTCATCATCATGGCTATGTCATGGGACGGCACACCTATTCTTTTTAACGGTTTTAAGGAGTATTCTATTCCATCAGTCAACTGCATTGGTGTAGTGGTTAGCGTTAAGATTGATGAACCCACAATAAGCATTATAAGTCTTATTGCCATCTTTATAGCTAGAAGGACCCTTCAATGTTATTGTTATTATGCCAAACTTAACGAGAATCACTTCTCCTGGCGCAAAAAATATATTCAGTATGACAGCAAACATTAAAATGGCAAATACGCTTTTTAAACCTCTGAACATAAAGCCAATTGGTACTTTTGAGGCGTATATAACCACTGATAAACATATTCCAACAAAAAGATAACCTGTAAAATTGGTGACAAAAAACAGCATCAACACAAAAACAATTGTCGCCAACAACTTAACACGTGGATCTAATCTGTGAATATATGATTTTTCAGGATAATACTGCCCTATCGTTATGTTTATCATTTTTCCACCTGCTTTAATATTGCTTCTGTCGCTTCCTCAACCGTGAAAAATTTCTGTTGGGACGTCAAAACCTTTTGCACAAAGCTCCTTCATTAAATAACTGGTCTGAGGGGCTGCTAAGCCTATTTCTTCAAGCCGTTTGGTATTTACAAAAACCTTGTGCCGGCGATCCTTCCAGTTCTATCTTTCCTCCGTGCATTACTATTATCCTTCCCACCAGCTTGGCAATGTCCTCCATAGAATGGGATACCAGTATTACTGTTATTTTTAATTTTTCGTGCATTTCCTTTATATTCTCAAGTATCTCATCTCGTCCATGTGGGTCAAGACCTGCCGTAGGCTCGTCCAGTATAAGTATTTTTGGCTGCATTGCCAAAACTCCTGCTATAGCTACCCGCCGCTTTTGGCCGCCTGATAATTCGAATGGCGACTTTTCATAACAGCTCTCATCTATCCCAACTAATGACAATGCATTTTCTACACGGGATTTTACCTCCGCTTCGCTTAGCCCTAGATTTGTTGGTCCAAAGGCTACATCTTTAAACACAGTCATCTCGAAAAGCTGATGCTCCGGGTATTGAAATACTAAGCCTACCTTTTGACGTATGCTTTTTAATTTCGATTTGTCGCCATGAATATTTTCACCGTCTAGTAAGATGCTACCACTGCTAGGTATGAGCAGTGCATTAAAATGCTGTATTAATGTGCTCTTTCCCGACCCTGTGTGTCCTATAAGACCAATAAACTCCCCATCTTCTATCGCAAGACTTACATTATCCAACGCTCTCTTTTCAAACGTTGTGTTTGCATTATATACGTGTGTCAGCCCTTTGACTTGTATCGGCATAACTCCACCACCAATTCCGAAATAGTTAATATGTCATCCTTAATGTCTATTCCTTGTTTTTTAAGATTGTAGGCTATCTCCGTAACCTGCGGTACATCCAGACCTAGACTTTTCAGCCTTTCTACCTGCCGAAATATCTTTCTGGGTGTATCATTCATTACGACCTTCCCTTTTTCCATTACAATCACTCTGTCAGCTTGTATTGCTTCCTCCATGTAGTGGGTTATTAGAACAATAGTTATCCCGTCTTGCTTGTTCAGGCGTGTTATCGTTTCTATAACCTCACGGCGTCCGTTAGGGTCCAACATTGCTGTAGGCTCGTCAAGTATAATACATTCTGGTTTCATTGCCAGTATTCCTGCTATTGCTATTCTCTGTTTCTGACCGCCTGATAAATAATGAGGGGCATAATCTGTATACTCAGTCATGCCAACTACCTTTAATGCTTCTTCTACACGGTTTCGTATTTCTTCTGATTTCACTCCAAGATTTTCGGGGCCAAAAGCAACATCTTCTTCAACTATTGTAGCAATTATTTGATTATCAGGATTTTGAAATACCATGCCTGCATTTTGCCTTATTACCCATGTGTTTTCTTCTACGCTTGTATCGTACCTTTTATCCATATTGTCCCACTCGTTGGCAATAAAAGGCGTTCATATGCTTGGCAAACGTAGACTTCCCAGAGCCATTGTGCCCTAGTATCGCTACAAACTCGCCTTTATTTATTTCTATGTTAACCTTATCAAGAGCCATATGCTTTTGATCAAGCGTATTCTCGTCGCCTTGAATCGTATACTCAAAGAACAGGTCTTTAGTCTTAACCATTTCCACAGTTATCCTCT